>JAWNNO010005396.1:0-16343 GCA_035044985.1 Lordiphosa fenestrarum | reverse complement strand
AATGAGCAACACTGGGCAACATGGCTGGGTGATGTGGCAAATGTGAGTATGTTTGGGGGGGAAAAGTACTTTTTAAGACAGTTCTTTTACTTTTGTTGTCTTAGGTATAAGGTGAGCTAACATCAGACATAGTGCTCCAAGTGAACTGAACTAAGACTGAACCAAGTGCTCAAAAATGATTGAACCTAAGTCTCTTCCAAACCAAAAGTTTCGCTTCATTTGAACAGATGAAAAGTTTGTAGTATTTATGAGATTTTTGGTTGTGACTTGAATTTAAAGTTGAGGCAACATTTCGCCTACATAAAATAGCTCATTGAGCCCAAAAAAAAGGATGCAGCCACCAGACGATTGGCAAAGCTCTGGCGTAACTCACAGAAAACTGCAGCCTTGCATTTCTATGATGACTTGCATTTTAAGATTTATACAACACCAATTTCAATAACCTAACAAGAAAGAAAGTCGGTCAAGCCCGACTATAACATACTCTGTACCAAGAAAATTTGTCTTTTGATCATAACTCGAAAACCGTTCAACCGATCTTCTTCATTCCTTTGGCAGATCGATAGGTTATCCTAATAACTAAATACGTCCAGAAGAAACTAGCCAACTATCTTCAAAACTGTGGGAGATATGACGTTTTTTCTATATTGCGAGGGCGGGAGGGGGCGTGGCCAAAATTGAAAATAAACTTGATCTGCCTGCAGACATAAGAAGCATATGTCCGATACATGTCAAACCTCTATCTCTTTCCATCTCTGAGATCTGTGCGTTCATACGGACAGACAGACAGACGGACGGACGGACGGACGGACGGACGGACGGACAGACGGACAGACGGACAGATGGACATGGCTATATCGACTCGGCTGTTGATGCTGATCAAGAATATATATACTTTATGGGGTCGGAGATGCTTCCTTCTGCCTGTTACATACTTTTGCACAAACTTATAATACTCTGTGTACCTACGGTACAGAGTATAAAAACTTTAACACCTTTTGCCACCACACTTTTATCATCAAACAGCGCCTGCCATCGCTACTTAATAAGATATAACCACCGCAGTTACCCTATGGGTACCTATTGGCCAGAATAATAACATTTTAGTACCACAAACACCTCACAGCACCGCTTTTTTCATACATCACACATAGTCTGCCTCAGCTTTTCACATTTGTGGACCTCAAACATTGCCACAATTATCCTATTGGCCAGTATATTTACATTTTAGTACCACAAACACCTCTCACCACTGAATTTGCTAAAATGGCAACATGTTAATACTGCTTACACCTCATACCACCGCAATTCCGATGTATCCATCATATTTTTATAACATGAACACCGCAAATACCCTATATGGCCCATATTGGAAAGAATGATTACATTATAGTGCCGCAAACACCACCTACCACCGCATCTTTACACATCTTAGACCTACTGTCATCGCATTTCAATAACATATAAGCACCGCAACTACCCTAATAGCCTGGATGAACACATTTAGGTACCACAAACACCATCTACCACCGCATTTTCATACATCATATATTGCCTGTCATCGTTTTTCAATAACCTTAATGCCCAGATACCCTATAAGCTACAACGGATACAAGTAAATACTGCTTACGTCTCGTACCACCGCATTTTTACACATAGTACATCGCCTAACATCATATTTCAGTAATATAAACACCGCATTTACCCTATAGGACCCTATTTTCCAGAATGATAACGTTGTAGCATCACAAACACCTCCTACCACCGCATTTTCATACAATATACAGCGCCTGCCCTCGTTTTTCAACAAACTAAATGCCCCAAATACCCATTAAGCTATAACGGATACATGTAAATACTGCTTACACCTCATACCACCGCATTTTTACACATAGCACATCGCCTAACATCATATTTCAGTAATATAAACACCGCAATTACCCTATAGTATCCTATTTTCCAAAATGATTACGTTGTTGTATCAGAAACACCTCCTACCATCGCATTTTCATAAATCATACTATCCTATGGCCAGAATAAACACAGTTTAGTACCACAAACACCTCCTATCACTGCATTTTCATACACAGAAAAAACGCACAACACAGAAATCCCAACAAAAACATGATTTTATCTCGACATTCGGATTGAAATTTCAAGCAAAGGTCGTTCTGGAGCCGAGATATCCGAGATCAAGTCAATCCAATTCGTACTTGAAATGAGAAAATCCGGGATTGACCGACTTCTGACATCGTTTTGGATTGATTTTATCCCGGATGGCTTGATTTTTTTTTCTGTGTACATCATACATTGCCCGACATCGTTTTTCAATAACTTAGGTGCCACAATCAGCCCTTAAGCTACAAGTTAATACTGCTTGAACTTCAAACCACCGCATTTACGTCGTATTCCATCATATTTACATAACATAAGCACCGCAATTACCCTCTAGGACTATATTGGACAGAATGATTACACTGTAGTACCGCATACACCTCCTACCACCGCATTTTTATATTACATACATTAACTGCTAACGTTTTTCAATAACTCAACTAACCAAATTATACTATTGACTAAAAAAATACATTTTAGTACCGCATACACCGCCTGCCTTACATCTTTCATTGCCGGCAAACACATTTCGATAACATATAAGCACCGCAATTACCCCATCAGACCCTATTGTCCAGAATGAACACACTTTTGTACATCTTACAATGCCTGTCATGGCTTTTCCATAACTTGAAATCCGGAAAATACCGGAATATACTGCATACACCGCCTACCACCGCATTTTCATACATCATTCACCGCCTGCCATCATATTTTAGTAACATCAACATTGGAATAACATTATAAGCCACAATGAACATATGTTAACACCGCATACACCGCATTTTTATACAATCCACCGCAATCCATTGCCTTTTAATCAAATCAAACATCGACTATGAGCACTTTATAAAACAGCATTAAGTGACTAGCACCGCATTTGCATGAACTTTACACCGTGAAACACTGCAAGCATCACATTAACTGCATTTTGATGTTAAAAAAGCAATTTTCGAAATGTATACATTGCCCAATAACGCTTTTTATTAACATGAACCAAGCAATTACCTTGTCAGCTACAATTTTCACGATTTTATGCACCGCATTTCTACTCAGAGATAAAAAAGGATATTGAAAAATATCCAAGGGGTGTTTTTTCGTATCTATTTGGATTGGATATGTCTTAAATATACTTTCAATCATCCAACGGAGCTGAAAACAAGAAAGAAAGTCAGTCAAGCCTGACTATAACATACTCTGTACCAAGAAAATTTGTCTTTTGATCATAACTCGAAAACCGTTCATCCGATCTTCTTCATTCCTTTGGCGGATCAATAAGTTATCCTAATAACTAAATATGTCCAGAAGGAACAAGCCATTTATCTTCAAAACTGTGGGAGATATGACGTTTTTTCTAAATTGCGGGGGCGGGAGGGGGCGTGGCCAAAATTGAAAATAAACTTGATCTGCCTGCAGACATAAGAAGCATATGTCCCATACACGTCAAACCTCTATCTCTTACCATCTCTGAGATCTGTGCGTTCCTACGGACAGACAGACAGACAAACGGACGGACGGACGGACGGACAGACGGACAGACGGACATGGCTATATCGACTCGGCTGTTGATGCTGATCAAGAATATATATACTTTATGGGGTCGGAGATGCTTCCTTCTGCCTGTTACATACTTTTGCACAAACTTATAATACTCTATGTACCTTCGGTACAGAGTATAATTATCCAAAGGATATGATAAATGATCATTTTCTGCACCGTTAGACATATCCAGTCCCAGTCGTATTTAAATTGGATACAACTTGCGTTAAGCCAAGATTCAAAAAAGCATAAATGTTCTATCATTTTTAGTCAGTCATCACCTTCGCCAGCTACCGGCATCAACAGTTCAGATCCTTACAAAAACACTGCCGTTTCTTAACTGAATTTCAAAAGCTCTGCCCAAGCAGTTTCCTGTTTCCATACTTGTTGCCCAGTGTAGCATGGACCATGCTCAAGTTAATGGCCTCTCTATGCTGAACATGGTCAAGAGACAGTCCAAAGCCCGCCTTTAGCCTTTGCTGCAACTTCAGTTTCAGTCGTTTTTCTCTTATTCTGGGGGTGCGTGCGTATATTTTTCCTAGGAAAAACGTCGCCCACATAATTTTCAATTTTGACTTAGTGGCTTTTGACCACCGGATGTGGATGATTGCCGTCGCTGCTGCTGCTGCTGGGTCAAAGTGCACTCAAGTGCGGCGCAAGGTGCACACACGCACACACACTAAGTCAGACCCTTCGGACAGCTGTTGCAGCACAACAAATTTTCAGGCAATTAGTAAAAATGTTTCAATTTACAAAACATTCAAATGATAAGCGGGAAATTAGTAAATAAAGACATCAAAGCGCATAGACGGTGGCCAGGGGAGGGTTGACCCAAAAGAAGCCGGCGCTAATGGCGCTAGCAGAGAGGCAGGGGAGATGCGGAGGAAGGGGAGAAGGGGCATACGGGAAGGGCACAGATGCATACACAACAGGTGATTAATTATAAACACTGACAAAACATAAAAATACAAAATTATCCACGTACACAAATAAAGAAAGCAACAGCAAACGGCACCAGCAGGGAAAGGTCAAATGGCAGTTGGAGAACATTTTTATGAGTGCCCGAGTATAACAATTTTATACCTTCTTTTACTCGGTGTGTGTGTGTGTGCGCCCATTAATCGCAAGTTAATTGCCTACAAAGCGGTCAGCTAATTGCCGATAGATGTCGAGGATTTCTTTGAGTTGGGCAACTGATCTTAGGGGTGGAGGCCGTTCAACCTTCGAAACTGTAGGCGACACTTGGTTTGAGTGAGAAAGGGCAAATCTATGAACCAATTCACAGTGTTACAGCGAAAATATACCTTCGAATTGACCCACCGTACACTGTTGAGCAGGCCAGACTGTAAAAGTCAGTCGAATCCCAAGAACCAAGTATTCTAAGGAGTTTTTATTTTGGCTGGTCAAAAGACATTGTGGCATCAGCACGTTTTTCTGACTAAGACTACTTTTGGGAGCTTGATCTACCATGGAAGCTGTACTATATAGATGTCCGATCTTGACCAAACTTAGTGGAATCATGCAAAAGCCTAACAAACGAACATGTAAGAAGTTGGGAGTCATTTACATTTAAAACAAAAAAGTTTTTCTCAATAGAACTTCTTTTTCGACCGATCATTCGTACTGCAGCTATATGCTATAGTCAGCCGATTTTGACAAAACTTTGTAGAATTGTGCGAAAGGATTTCAAATAAATGAATGCCAATTTTAAGAACATTTCAATTGAAAACAAAAAAGCTTTTCTCACTAAGACTACTTTTCAGAGGGCACTTTTCTAAGACAGCTATACTATATAGATGTCCGATTTCGACCAAACTTAGTGGAATCATGCAAAAGCCTAACAAACGAACATGTAAGAAGTTGGGAGTCATTTACATTTAAAACAAAAAAGTTTTTCTCAATAGAACTTCTTTTTCGACCGATCATTCGTACTGCAGCTATATGCTATAGTCAGCCGATTTTGACAAAACTTTGTAGAATTGTGCGAAAGGATTTCAAATAAATGAATGCCAATTTTAAGAACATTTCAATTGAAAACAAAAAAGCTTTTCTCACTAAGACTACTTTTCAGAGGGCACTTTTCTAAGACATCTATACTATATAGATGTCCGATTTCGACCAAACTTGGTGGAATAATGGGAAAGCATAGCAAACTAAGAAATGCAAAGTTTGGAGACGTTTGCATTGTAAACAAAAAAGTTTGTCTCACTAAAACTAGTTTTTTGACCGATGACAGCTATATGCTATAGCCATCCGATCCGGCTGGTTTCGAAAAAATGTGCAGCGTAATTGTACTAGAAGACTTTGTACAAAGTTTGGGGACCGATAGCTTTCAAACTGACGGAGGAATTAGCATAGAAACAGACGGACATGGCTAAGTCAACTCAGCTCGTTGTGCTGATCAAGAATATATATACTTTATGTGGTCGTAGATGCTTCCTTCTATGCTTTACAAGCATTCGGACAGTTTTATAATACCCTCTGCAAGGGTACAGGGTGCGCCATATAAAGTGTCGGTATGGCAACACTGAATAACTTTGACATTTACCAACCGATTGCTTTTGTTAGACATGTTTTGGAAACATCAATCTAGTACAATTTTGATCATGGAACGCTTCACACCAAAACAACGTGCCGAAATAGTGACGCTGTTCATCGAAAATAATCGTGCAATTGTGCTAACAAATTTTGATGACCGATGAGGCTCATTTCACGCTTTCTGGTGGTGTTAATAAGCAAAATTGTCGCATATGGGGCACGGAAAATCCACACCGCATCCATGAAATACCTTTACATGACCAAAAAGTGACTGTTTGGGCCGGTATCAAAAAGAGGCGATATTGACTGGCCACCCAGATCTCCAGATTTGACCGCCCCAGACTTCTTTTTGTGGGGCTATCCACAGGCGATCCACACACCATTGAAGAGCTTAAGGCCCACATTCGTGCCGAAATCGCCACTTTATCGACTGAGACGCTCGAAAAAGTGATGGAAAATGCCGCAAAAAGGGCACATTTTGTTGTGGCCAATAAAGGCGGCCACTTGATTGATGTTGTGTTCAAAAAGTAGTCGAAATAAATTGTACAGGACCAAATTAAAGGAACAAGTTCAACATATAGCAATCGGTTGTTTGTTTTTATATTTATTCAGTGTTGCCATACCGACACTTTAGATGGCGCACCCTGTATAATCAGGCCCAGGGGTAGAAACTGCTCCTTATATACTCTGCGTAGCTTATGGTACAGCTACCAGTACTTCCGTAAAGGTCAAAGTTAGATTATGTCAAGAAGAGGGAGGCCTAAGAGTACGTGTGTATTGGTGTGCAAACATAAAGCGACGCAAACTAGCTCTGACCTGCCATCATCAACCTGTGACTGAATGAAAACAAAGCACAGCTTACACTCTTGGGCGCTCGTAGATGTGAAAAATTAAATTTGCTCGTCCCCTGCGGCTCTAAAGTATAACGAAATTACCATCTTACACCGGTCATAGCTGAAGTGAAATGACTGCCAAAGGATTGGTATCGAAATTGCTGTGAACCATGTTGGAAAGGAATCATAATCTTTTAAATTTCGACATTTTTATGTTAAAATTATCAAATTAATGTTAAATGTACTATTGAAAACAAGAAAGAAAGTCGGTCAAGCCCGACTATAACATACTCTGTACCAAGAAATTTTGTCTTTTGATCATAACTCGAAAACCGTTCATCCGATCTTCTTCATTCCTTTGGCGGATCGCTAAGTTATTCTAATAACTAAATATGTCCAGAAGGAACAAGCCATCTATCTTCAAAACTGTGGGAGATATGACGTTTTTTCTAAATTGCGGGGGCGGGAGGGGGCGTGGCCAAAATTGAAAATAAACTTGATCTGCCTGCAGACATAAGAAGCATATGTCCCATACACGTCAAACCTCTATCTCTTACCATCTCTGAGATCTGTGCGTTCATACGGACAGACAGACGGACAGACGGACATGGCTATATCGACTCGGCTGTTGATGCTGATCAAGAATATATATACTTTATGGGGTCGGAGATGCTTCCTTCTGGATGTTACATACTTTTGCACAAACTTATAATACTCTTTGTACCTACGGTACAGAGTATAAAAACCTTTACTTCTATGCTAGAGTGGCCAGCAGTTGACCTTGAACTTACTCTAGGTAATACACTTTTATGTTACAGAAGAGCACCCATCTCACTTCTGGTAGGGCGCCTGACAGGCCTTTGCTCGCAGCTGGCGAGATTTATGTAGAAGTTGCAGCAACTTCTTTGTCTTTGCTTCGCTTTAAATAGGAGGCGAATTAGGTTTCTTGGTCAACCCCTCCTACTTAACCTATTGGAGGCATTCAACATAGAGATTCAGTACCGAAGACCATCCTAAGTTTGTGGGCCACCTATGCAAAATATGTGGCCAAGTATTTTCCCCATTTCGAAAAATACAACCAAGAAATGATACAAATTTGGTATGCAAATGATTCGGTGGGAAAATGTAGTATGCAAAACAGTGTAAGTTTTGTACGAAAGATAGATTTATAAATCTCATTTTGTAAGCTTTTGTAAGACCCAAATAATAGCAATACAATTTACCATTTAAGAGAATTTCAGTCACAAATTCGCCACAAAGAGAGAAGATAAGTAACTGCAAATTTGAGTAATTGAAATTTTAAGAAAAATATGCAATGTGTACCCTCAATTTTACATATGTATGCTGTCTGCTGTACAAACTTTTTGTTCTAGCTCTTTGCTTGTAAATGGAACTAAGATTTCAGGCGGCAAGGGAACCATTTTAAAATCCACTCAACTCATCCACTCATGTATGAAGAAAATTTGGTTGAGTGGAGTGTGGTGTAGCAGGTAGCGTGTGTGCCTGTGGTGCAAGAGCTGAGGCTGTTTGAAGCAAATTAGTTTATAAAAATTTGCTTAGTTTGGACGGTTTTCTTATGAAAGCCAATTCTAAACTCTTTGTAAGTAAGTGTAAAATAAAACCAAACAAATTTGTTGAGGCACAACAAGAAATAGATGAAAGAACAATTGATATTCGCGTTTATGGAATTTTGCAGGGGAAGATCTATTTGGGGTAAGAATTAAGTTAAATTCCAGTCTAAATTAATGTTTAGAAGCCATTGCTTAGTTTTGCATCAAGTTATTAGAACTTCCCATTTAATTCTACTTATTTTCCAAATTTTGTTAACACAAAGAAACTTGACTTAAGCGCGGCTTAAAGTCGACTGAAAGAGATGTAAAAAAGGCTTTCTTAGATTTCGAATAAGGTTTTAAATGCAATTTCCCTTGTTTTCAATCATCGGTCTAACCTAATTTGAGACCAGATTAGACTTCTGATGTATATATATATCTTTTTGCCAAGTGTAGGTACCTTCACTTATGACCAAACAGTCGATTCAACTTTATTATGCACGAAAATGAAACGAAACGCGAAATCGAGGCAAGTAAAATTACCAATGCCCAATGACTGAGACGACTCGCTTTTTGTTTCCCAAGGCATGGCAAAGGACTGAGGAGGAACATCTTCTAGCGTTGTGGCCAGACAAAGCGGTGCGTGTGCAATTGCCAACTCCAGCCAAAGCAGCGTCAGCATTGGAGGGGCAACACAGACAGAGCTGGAGGAGGAGCAGGGAGCAGGAGGCATAAATTGCGCATAAAACATGGAAAATGAAGCGATAAACTTGAGATACGCGATCGTAAAGCAAAGACAGCATCTTGCTGCCAGGCAGGGAAGGAGAGGCGCGGAGCAGGCAAAGGCGAAGGAGTGGTCTGTGTGTATTTGTTAATGTTTGATGAAGCTGTTTGGCTGCTGTTTCTTGGTGGCCAAAAACCCAAGCCCGGGGCCAGGATAAGAAGAAGTTCCTTTGCTCTCTGTTACATTTTCTGTTGTTGGGTTTTTTTTTTTGCATTTTTAATGATCATTTTGCCTTTCACATTTGGTCGTTGGGGTGGAGCATTGGGGGCGTGGCCAGTCCATTTGATGCGTCACGCAATTTTTTTAAATCAATTTTGATTTTGTGTTTTTATGGCTTCAGGAAATGGCCAACAGCCATGAAGCATCATCTTTTATTATACATAATACTTTTTTGTGTATTTGTTAGCAAGTTGTTGGTTTTGTTTCTGTTTTTTTTTGTGTTTATGTGAGCTAACAAGCCGCTAACAAAGGCAAACAAGCCTGCTCCTGGATGATCCATCGGTTTTGCGCTTTTATGGCCGGCCAACCATTTGACCCGTTTTCGTTCGGCTCGTTTCCTTTTAGTTTCTTATGCTTTTTTGGGGTGCTGTATTATTATTTGGTTGATTAATTAACATGCCGCTCGGAGGACCACCAAAGGTGGCGGCGGCAACGGCTTGGTGGCAACAGCTCTCAAACAAAACGCTAACAAGGATAACACACACACACACACACGGCGCGGCGGCTGCTGCTGAGGCAGCATAGACAAACAAATGTTGGGTTAATGAATCGAGGAGGTGCGAGGCATCTAAGATTTGTCAATTTTTTGTATCGATTTGTAAGCTTAGATCCAAACCGAACCGAACCGAACAAGTTCGAGCCCGGAACTCCGACTTTCTGATTAAAGTGAACCGAACCTCTGAACCTGAACCTAAATTTGGTTTCGGTTCAACAAAATTTACAGACATACAACAATTTGACCTATATCCAAGCCACTTCTACTGTTATCCTGATGGTTCTGGAAGACTGAGACTTAACAATCGGCAGGAAAGTTTCAAGTTAAAATCAAACAAAATGTTGAGAATTACCAATGGAGTCTAATATGCTGGTATAATAGCCTCTGTTTTCAAGATCCTCGACTTCAAAGCTTATTGAAACGAAATAAGAGCTTAACATAATTGTGGAAACATTTTTCGTACATGGACTAGAAAATTGAATTTTACTTAAAGGTCTGTATTCAAAATTTGTATTTCTTCACAATATTTTATATAAATTTTGTCATTGCTTTGATGTTCATGAGCTGTATAAAATATTGTAAAAAAATATAGATTCCGGTATGTATATATTGAATTATCTCATCAGCAACCAAAATCAACACAATTCCTTTACCGCTTCTGTCGTTTATAGGTCGATTACTATATAAACTTCGACCAAAACTTAGCAGGAACATGCAAACGCCTAACAAACGAAGAAATTTGGAGTCAATTCCATTTAAAGCAAATAAGTTTTTCTTACTAAAACAAGAAAGAAAGTCGGTCAAGCCGGACTATAACTTACTCTGTACCAAGAAAATTTGTCTTTTGATCATAACTCGAAAACCGTTCATCCGATCTTCTTCATTCCTTTGGCGGATCGATAAGTTATCCTAATAACTAAATATGTCCAGGAGGAACAAGCCATCTATCTTCAAAACTGTGGGAGATATGACGTTTTTTCTAAATTGCGGGGGCGGGAGGGGGCGTGGCCAAAATTGAAAATAAACTTGATCTGCCTGTAGACATAAGAAGCATATGTCCCATACATGTCAAACCTCTATCTCTTATCATTTCTGAGATCTGTGCGTTCATACGGACAGACAGACGGACGGACAGACGGACAGACGGACATGGCTATATCGACTCGGCTGTTGATGCTGATCAAGAATATATATACTTTATAGGGTCGGAGATGCTTCCTTTTGGATGTTACATACTTTTGCACAAACTTATAATACTCTATGTACCTACGGTACAGAGTATAACTAGAAAGAAAGTCGGTCAAGCCCGACTATAACATACTCTGTACCAAGAAAATTTGTCTTTTGATCATAACTCGAAAACCGTTCATCCGATCTTCTTCATTTCTTTGGCGGATCGATAAGTTATTCTAATAACTAAATATGTCCAGAAGGAACAAGCCATCTATCTTTAAAACTGTGGGAGTTATGACGTTTTTTCTAAATTGCGGGGGCGGGAGGGGGCGTGGCCAAAATTGAAAATAAACTTGATCTGCCTGCAGATATAAGAAGCATATGTCCCATACACGTCAAACCTCTATCTATTACCATCTCTGAGATCTGTGCGTTCATACGGACAGACAGACGGACAGACGGACATGGCTATATCGACTCGGCTGTTGATGCTGATCAAGAATATATATACTTTATAGGGTCGGAGATGCTTCCTTCTGGATGTTACATACTTTTGCACAAACTTATAATACTCTATGTACCTACGGTACAGAGTATAAAAATAGAAAATATCCCATCTTCCTCTTCTGTCTCGACTCCCGTCACTTGCTTTCCTGTCTAATAGTTTTTCTACATTTAACTAAATATTTTCTAGCTAATAGTAAAAGTGTTCTAAATTTTTAGAAAGTCTCAGACCTATTTTAAGAAATTTTGTTTTCTAAATTATATGGTGACTCGCCTTTGACCCTTTTTTCAAGTCGAATTTCGAAATTTTAGGGAGATTTCGGCAGTTTTTTTTTTGAGTTTGAGTGATTTTAAATCAAATTGTATGCATGAGATATCTATGAACACTTTAAAGTCTGGTAAAATCTGGTCAAAATAGAAAGAATAGTTGAAAAGAATCATCATAGTTAAAATCTAAAATCTTAAATACAATCCCATCTCGATATTGATTTAAAAAATTGACTTTAAAAAACATTTAATGTTGGGTTTCCGAGAAGTTTCCTTAAATTTAACTTGAAAATATATCACATAATTTTGCTACAGAGAATAATATTTATATGTTGGGAACTAATGTCAATTAGGAATGCAAAGAATAATATTGAAATGTCGAAACTTTGCATAAAAAAAATATCTTTTAATCTATTAATATAGATATAGAAATATAGAAATAAGAAAGCTAAAGTTCCTGCAGGAAACTGGTGTTTTAAGTTCCAGGCAATGTTTAAGAAGTTCTGTTTTAATTTCACTATTCACTATTTCACACATGTTTTCTTCTTTTTATCAAATATATGTCTAATTTGTATCATTAAACGAGAAAGCTAAGCTAACTTCGTCTGTGCCAAAGTTTTAATACCCTTGCAAGTGCTCGCTTAAATATTAAAAAAAACAAGAAAGAAAGTCGGTCAAGCCCGACTATAACATACTCTGTACCAAGAAATTTTGTCTTTTGATCATAACTCGAAAACCGTTCATCCGATCTTCTTCATTCCTTTGGCGGATCGATAAGTTATCCTAATAACTAAATATGTCCAGAAGGAACAAGCCATCTATCTTCAAAACTGTGGGAGATATGACGTTTTTTCTAAATTGCGGGGGCGGTAGGGGGCGTGGCCAAAATTGAAAATAAACTTGATCTGCCTGCAGACATAAGAAGCATATGTCCCATACATGTCAAACCTCTATCTCTTACCATCTCTGAGATCTGTGCGTTCATACGGACAGACGGACAGACGGACATGGCTATATCGACTCGGCTGTTGATGCTGATCAAGAATATATATACTTTATGGGGTCGGAGATGCTTCCTTCTGGATGTTACATACTTTTGCACAAACTTATAATACTCTATGTACCTACGGTACAGAGTATAAAAACTCTTTTTCCCATTTGCCGACCGATCGTTCGTATGGGAGCTATATGATATAGTCATCCGATTTGGCCAAAAAAATTTTGTAAAATTATGTGAAAGCATGTGAAACAAAATAAAACAAGATTTTAGAATGCTACCATTAAAAACAAAAAAGATTTTCTAATTACGACTGCTTTTCAGACCTATCTTTTGTAGGGCAGCTATACCATATAGTTGTCCGATTTTCAACAAACTTGGTGAAATAATAAAAATGCATAGAAAACATGTGAATACAAAGTTTGGAGACGTTTCCATTGAAAAGAAAAAAGTTTTTCCTACTAAAACTAGTTTTCTGACCTATCTGTTGTATGACAGCTATACCATATAGTTGTCCGATTTTCATCAAACTTGGCCGAATTATAAAAAAAAAACATAGAAAACTAATAAATACAAAGTTTGGAGACGTTTCCATTTAAAACAAAACAAGTTTTCCATACTAAAACTAGTTTGCCGACCGATTGTTCCTATGGGAGCTATGAGATATAGTCATCATGACATATTAGTAGTGTGAAGCAAAAAGAAGACTCTGTGCATAATTTCAGCTCGATAGCTTCAAAACTAAGGACTAGTTCGCGAAGAGACAGACGGACGGAAGAAGCTCAATCGACTCAGCTAGTCGCTGAATCTTGAATGTAAGTACTCTACAATAAAGTATAAGATTAGTTTCATGTTGCGTTTCAAGATAACAACTAACCTAAACCGAACCGGGTTGAAGAAGTTCGGTAGGCTTTAAGGATACTCAGTATATCCTTTTGAAGAGAAAAAGGGAGTTTCTAGACACTTAAATACTATTTGGTCGTGTTTTTTGAAGGATAGTGGTTAATGAAAAAGGTCTTTTCATTAAAAAACTAACACAACCGGTCACCTTTACCAGCAGTTGGCGCCAGCTGTAAAATAACTAGCCATGTAAAAGCTTTGGATTTGGCCTTAAACTGCAGGGGGTGCCTTTCTCTGGTGCAAAAATTTGAAGCACACAAGCCAAGAGATTGAGAGAAGCTCGGCTTGGAAATATAAATAGTTACATTTCAAAAGAGTAGGAAAAAACTGTACTACTTGGAGTTTGAAGTGCGGGCAGTACTTGTACACTTGAAAGAAACCCTGTAATTTGCTGCACTGCCTCCAGTTTTGGACTCCATCGCCCTTCCAAAAGTACATGCATGCGTGTGTGTGTGTGTGTGTGTGTGTGTGTGCTCTTGAGTCTTCCACTTCATTTTGTAGTCGCGGACCCTGACCGTCTGACTGGCTGGCTGGCTGGCTGGTTGTTTTGTGCTTCGCTTCTCGAATTTTGGAATTTGTTCTGCCTTGTTAAGAGTTGTTAAGATTATGATATATGTATGTACATATGTACGATGTATGTATGCCCCAACGACCACGACGTCTTCAGCGGCAGCCATTATGTTTCGCAGCAGGAATGTGGGAAACGGCTGACCATTTTTTCTGTAGCTCCAACTCCAACTCCACACACACAGCTGCATTTGCCACATAATCGATTCATGCATGTGGCGAGTTGAGAATTTCTTTCATGTTGCGTTTTCGTTGTTAGTTTCTTCTGGGGCTGGGGCTGGGGCTGGGGCTGCTCCATACGATTTTATGATTTGTTTGAGCCGCATCTTGGCCGGACCACCCGTGAAATCACTTTGGGTTCCATTCGGGTTTCTTTCTTTTTTTTCTTATTTTTCTCCTCATTCTGTATTTCATTTTTCCCATATTTTTTTGTCGAGGCTTTTGTTAAATTGCTCTTGTTTATGTTAACATTTAAATTGTAGCCACGGGTAGTCGTAGGGGTGAGCAGTAGTTAACCCAAAACTCAACCAAAAAACCAATATTTAAACTTTGCCGCTGCATGAATAATCATCGTCGTTGACTTCGTCATCATACGCCTCGGTGTGGGGCTGTCAACGGGGCCATCAATTCTGATTTACGAAAAGTGTTAATTGGGCTGCGTGTAGTCTTTTATTTTCGATTTCGTTGCTATTTTTGGGTATAGGTTATAAACAGTTGGATGAAACGTTGTTTGAAAGGAAAGCTTATTTTAATATTTCTTTAAGGAAATATAGTCTCCTCTTTTAATTGGCTCTAAATTACCTTCTAAGGGTTCAGAGGTCAGTCCTTAATCCTTGTCGCTAGAGTCTCAAAATATCTGCCTATATGTTTCCCACAAAAGAGAGAAGCCTAAGAAGACCAGTGCAGCATATTCATTGCTACCAATTTAGCTATTTTCCCGCCAGGTCTAGCTTTTTTTTCGGAAACTATGCAGTTTCAGCCAGAACCTGTCATTCTAGCTATTTTGACCAAAATATTGGTCATTTTCTAGCTAATAATTCTAATAAAACAGATTATTGAAATGAGGTTGAGATATTTTGAGCGTGTAACAATATTCTGTCCTTGATACTAATCAAAAAATATCCGTTTATCAAGAATCAATAACAATTTTTGACCATATTTTCCATAATAATCTTGTGTTTTTTGAAATATTCACAACCGTTTCTAGTTTTCAAATACTTTTACTCAGTATTAAGAAATGTTCTTAACGATTTACACATTTCCGCTTAGCCTATGAAATTTTATACGCTAAATTGGAAATATAATAAAACAAATCCCGAAAACGCACAAATGCTTTTAAGGGGCAGATTTTTTCAAATATGCATCAAACCTAAACCTTTTGCAGGAACAAATTGATGATCATGTGATCCAAAAAGACCCATTTCCAACGAATAGTTTCAATAATCCTCTTTTTTATATTAAACGAGAAAGCTAAGCTAACTTCGTCTGTGCCGAAGTTTTTATACCCTTGAAAGTGCTCGCTTAAATATTTTCAAAAAATACTTTTTTCCCATTTTCCGACCGATCGTTCGTATGGGAGCTATATGATATAGTCATCCGATTTGTCCAAAAATTAGTAAAATTATGTGAAAGCATGTGAAACAAACAAATACAAAATTACAGGATGCTACCATTAAAAACAAAAAAGTTTTTCTAACTAAGACTGTTTTTCAGACCTATCTTTTGTATGGCAGCTATACCATATAGTTGTCCGATTTTAATAAAAATTGGTAGGATTATAAAAAAACATATTAAACCAACGATTACAAAAATTGGAGTCGTTTCCATTTAAAAGAAAAAACTAAACTAAACTAAAACTAGT
>JAWNNO010005393.1:0-10853 GCA_035044985.1 Lordiphosa fenestrarum | reverse complement strand
CGGCACAAAAAATATCATATCGGAATAGCCCTTATCGTCAAACAAAAATATTGATATATCGATAAAATATCGACAACCCTAGTAGGTACATATAGTATATTAAGTTTGTGCAAAAGTATGTAACAGCCAGATGAAAGCATTTCCGACCCTATATAGGATATATATTCTTGATCAGCATCAACAGCCGAGTCATGTCCGTCTGTCTGTCCGCATGAACGCACAGATCTCAGAGATGGTAAGAGATAGAGGTTTGACAGGTATGGGACATATGCGTCTTATGTCTGCAGGCAGATCAAGTTTATTTTCAATTATGGCAACTCCCGCCCTGCAATTTCAAAGATAGAAGGTTCGTTCCATCTAGACATATTTAGTAATCTTCATAACTTATCGATCCGCCTCGGGTCATTCTTTGAATAAGTTATTTTGTTTAATAAAAATTAAACAGCCGGTCACCTTCACCAATTGTTGGCGCCAGCTGGGAAGTTCCTAGAGCTTCCAAACGCCTTTCGAATTCGGAGTTAAGCTGTAGGTCCCTTTTTTTTGTGCGAAAATTAGAAGCGAAGCTCGATTCTGGCTCCTTTGGGGTATAGTCAATTGTTTTGTTTCAAAGTAACGCACTGCTTGACCGCCAGATCCGAACTCTAAGTATTAACATATTTACTCGACACGCCAATCCAAATGATAGTTAAGCTCCAAATACTTCCCATCACCAATAACAATAAAATGTCAAACTTTGTGCAGCAAAATGGCAAAATGCCTAAGGCTCTTAGGTTTATTGGCGTATTGCCCTTTACCTAGATTTTTTGTTAGTTTGCCAAATAAGAATTATTTCGTAGAGTTTTCATTATGTAAGCAATATCGGACTGAAAAGACGTTCTTCTTAACGCAAGGCGATAAAAACTTGAAGCCGCAATGAGCAATTAAACGGCTTTGCGGGCAGAGTCAGAGTCCAATGTGGTCAAGACCGAATGTCGCCGAGCCCTAGAGAGCTGAGCAGAAATGGAAGCGCCAGCATCACCAGTCGACCAGGTTCCAAGTGTAACCAGTTGATGACCTCACTGGTGGCTGAGCATACGAAACCGGTAGCATTTAAGAGGAGGTGAGCAAATTGCATCTCTAGGTGCACCGAACTTGTCTATTAAATCACTCAGCACGCAAAAACTCTTAGCCAGCGGATGCAATTAAAAACAGCCACAGCGAATTTGTATAAACTGACTTTTATGTTCTGGTCGCCAAGTATAAAACGTGTCCACCTACGTAGATGATGCCAACTCAACTCTTTCGCACAGGTCAAAGGTCTGAGTGTCTCCAATCTGACCCTCAACGAACACTGCCGCCGGAAGTGGAGGTCTACACTTGGCATAATGCTGTAGCTTTTTCTTGTTTGGTTTGGTAGCCTGTGCTGGTTGCTTGCTTGCCTTCTCTTTTTTCTCCAACTGTTTAAAATGCTGTGCAAACAAACAAACAAATGGCTCTCGTTGAGAGATTTACAAGTATATCCCAAATTGATTCGCCCCCACATACTTACCCACAACATAGCTAACGCTTTGTTACTTTTATGAGGCGATGGTTATCGTTCAAACAGTCAAAACTGAAACTAATTTGGAAAGGCCCAAAATGGCCAAGAAATCACCCACAATCAATTTGATTGCAGATGCAATCGGAGTCACCAGCAAAATCCACAGAGCAAATTATGAAAAAATTGCGGCCAATACCTATAAATAAGCAAACGTTATATCTTTGCCCTGATCATGCTTTTTCATTCACCTATTGTTTCCGACAAAATTGTATTATTTGTATTAGCTTAGCTCTTGCATGTGGTGCGTTGACCTAAAACTTTTAGGCATGAAACAGTGGAACCACATATGACCAAATTTCGGACATTATATAGATGAGAAAAGTTTTAGTCGGGAATAGCTTAATTAGCAACATGTCCAGTTAACTTCATAGAAAAACGACGGGGTAAATTAAAGTTGGCCCTGCTCGACTGGCCAAAATTTAAAACAAACTTGATCTTTGTGCAGACAATACTAAGCATTTGAATTTTTAGTTGCTCTAACTCTTCTAGTCTCTGAGATCTAGATGTTCATACACGGACAGACGGACGTCCAGACGAAAATGGCTATATCGACTCGGCTATTGATACTGATGCTATTGATCCTTTATGGGGTCGAAGATGCTTCCTTCTGGCTGTTACATACTTTTACACAAACGTAATATACTCTGAGTACTTTTTTAGATATTCTTTTGCTCGTTGTATTGACAACCTAATTCTCTAATATATGACTTTATCGACTCGGCTTTATTATAGAGTCGGAGATTTATTTCTGGATTTTGGATACTTTAGCACAGACTTAATACACACTGTGTAACTTTGTTAGTGAGTATAAAAATGTTTACCATTTTGTTTACATTTATTTCGCATTCTCGGACCACTGTGCAGCCGCGGTCATGGGTCATTCCCAAATGTTGTCCATGCAGCGCCCAATCATTTTTATTCTTTTATTTTTTAGTTTATTGTGCTCATGTTTTTGTTGTTGTTGGCTTTTTTTGTTAGCACCAAAAACAGACTGCCAAAGTAGCGTAAACAAAACGCAGTATCAATTGGAAATACCCCAAACAAAAATGCCTAAACGTAAATAAAGCAGACAAAAAGTGGAAAAACTCCAAAACAACAATTCAAAATTTTTTACATAATTATTTAAAGTAAACAAACGCAAGGGAACTTTTTAAAATTGACAGCCTTTTTCGATATTAAACATCAATTCATATTTTCGGGTACCAGCTAGCGGAAATAGCACTCAACGAAGATGTTTTGCCAACTGATGGGCAGCTGTCCGAAAATGAATGGGCTTTAAAATGGGTGCTCATACGCCCCATGCACAGACAAATTGCCATTGCGGCGGGGATTGGGCCGTGCAGTGGCACGTGTCTTGCGCTCGACCACAAAATGTTGCATGTTTCCCTGCTGCTGCTGTATAGTAAATTCAATTGCAGCCACATGACAATGCAATAAAACTGCGGCCTCCGAGTCAAATGCAACCGCACGCAAACAGCTTGCCAAGTTGCCCTGACGGTAGCCTTGACTTTGCCTGGTACTTGCCTCGATTCGATTTTTCATTTACATTCGCAAATGTTGAATGTGTGAGGTTCGCATGCTGCCCAAAAGAGTTCATTTCAAGTGAGAATTGGACAAAACCGCAGACGCCGCACACAGAGCGTATCGATTGGCATGGCTGGTTAGGATTGCCATTTTAATTTCAATCGAGCCACCATGGAAACACACAGGGACCAGGTGTCATCAACTCGTCGTGAGCACTTTGAAAACAATATCCTTACCGTGATTGGCCCTGGCATGTTGCAGATGGCAGAAAATGGAGAGCGCTGCTGCATAATCGTTGTCGGTTTTCATTTCCGCACGCCAACGCCACCTCCGCATGTTTTGGGACTTGTGGTTGACTGTCGACTATGAGAAAGCAGAGATGAAAAATAGTCAACAATTTGATTTTTGCTTCAACGCACTTTGCATTTGGCAAAGAGGATCTTTCCAACAACAACGAGAATTGTGAACTTGGCACTTGGAAAGCGGCACTGAAAGCAAGGGTAAACTGAATAGGTATTCCGACTCAATCCGAAGTGACCACAATCTGGCACATTTTTAACGGTAATTGTAATTCTGGAAAAAGATTACAACTCGTTAATCTTGTTCAAGTTTATGAAGCTGTCAGAAGCGAACAACTTTATTCTTGATAACCATCGACTGGCGAGTCGATATAGCCATGTCAATCTGTATAAAAAGCTAGAATTTTGAGAATTCAAAAACTACACCATTCTGTTGTCTCGCATTCCGTAATATTTTCGTATACTTGTTCTATTCCTACTGTTAAACTGACGTTTGACATTAGTTGAATCCATTGAAAACTATGTTACCCCCACCAATTTGAGGTAAAGATCAAATCTTTCCTATGGCTTAATTGTCAGATTTTCATCGGACTTTTTTGAAAGTTGGTAATTAATTACCCGTTCGACTTAAAACAAATTTTCGTTCATCCAACGGTATAAGAAATGTTTGGATAATAGCAACAAAATCCTTCGGCCATATTTCGATTGGAACAGAGATGTCGCGCTTTCAAAAAAGAAGTATCTGGCTAGGGTCAGAAACACTGCCATTTGATCTTTCGTCAAAACTCAATTGAAAAATATTATTGATAAATTCCCCACTGAGAAAAAAATCCCAATCTATGTACAACCTAGATTAAAATGTATTTTCGAGAAGATTGCAATCTTTAGCTATGTAGGGAGATACCTGCGGAATAGTCGCGAAATCGGATAAGCGATGGTGAGCATAAGAGGATCTAGAGATGGGAGCCTTATTTCGCAATTGCTATCAACGAAATAAAGTTCAGAGGTTTTGCACACTTTTCGATTGTTTTTATCCATTTTTAGCTGAATGCCCTCACACTCAGACTAGATGAGACTAGACTAGACTAATGAAGTTCTCTTAGTAGGCGATGTATTCAAGGCAAAGATAACTCCATGAAGTTCGCTTCACCGTGTAAATCCAGTCTAATAGTCAATTTACACAGCGGTCGTACTTTTTCTGGGGCTGCGCCCTTTGAAATGGTTACTTTGAGCGAGCGGTCACCGAGCGGTACCGATTACTTGAATGAATAATTAGTCTATTGTTTATTTTATTTATAAGATCGTTTCGGGTGTTTTTGGGAGGCTGACGTGCCCAAGACAACTCCTGCCCAATTTGAAGAATTTTTTAAAATGGAAAAAACAGCTCACACGGAACAATAAAAATTTTCGCCTAGCTTTTCCATTAGAGAAAAGAAGTAATAACATTGTACACCTAAGGCTCTTCCGAGAAATATAGAACAAATGCCCGAATGAATTTAGCAAGGAAACATGGAAAACACTTGCATTTAAATATCTGGGGCAAAGTAGAGGAATCCGTAAATGATTTAAGCAATTGATAAGTTCGCAAACTTTGATGATGCCCTATCCATTTTAAGCAGACGCACCGGAGGAGCATAAGGTATTCAATTACCATCTCTCAAAAGCTAGACGCGCAGTAGAGAATGAATCTGGGCACCTTAAAGAAAGATTACATTCGCGCTATTACACATACAAACACACTTAGGCCCGCTCGCTCTAACTGACGAACAAAATTGTTTCTCTTACAGCTTCGGTGTTATTTGTTCGATCTTAGTGTAGTGATTTGTCAGCAGAGTTTGAATGAAGGCTGCAAACCTCAAAAATTCTCCAGGCGGATCGGTCCGGGGGTTCGAACACATTGTAAAATAAAAGGTTCGGTTCGCGGACCGGTTCTTGGAACCCCTGAACCCAAGGTTCTGGTTCGAACCTTGGTTCGCTTGCACATAAAAGAATTATTTGTTTTATTAATACGTTGAAAATGAAACATGTATGCCTTCTATCCATATGCTTAATCATAATGATCATTACTAAAGTTATTTCAATTATCAAATCCATTAGATGACATTAACAGCTTTTAGAAACTGCTTAGTTTAAGTTAGTTAGTATTATATTTTTCAGGAGCTGTTCATCTATATTAGCTATTAAAGCAGAAAGAACAAACTTAAGTGCTCGTTCAACTGATACCTGAGTTGCTGGTACAGCTAGTATAGTAAAATCAATATTTTTTAGGACTTCGTTATTATGACCTTTCCAAAATTTAAAAACATTTTTAGATGGATGTCGTAGGCATTTGGAATATCATATTAGGGGTCAACAATAAGCAGTAAATTACGAAAGCCCGGAGCTTTACAGATGTGATCTTGGACAATATTCAAAGGAATCTATAACATCATTCACAGATTTTATATTTGATATTTGTTTATTGCTTTCATAAACTTCTCGTCTTCGCAATCCGACGCTGAGTCATTTATTGTCAAATTTTGAAAACTATCATTAAGCATATTTTTTGGCGCTTTAGCATGTCTGCAATGTGCTGCTTTGCAACTTGTTTTTGGTCAGAAGTAAGCAAAGTTTGGAATCTTGGGTCTAAGAACACAGCAGCCAATATTGGTACATATATTGGTTGGTGGTTCCCACGAATAAAAATTCACTACTATGGGTACAGTAACAATGGACAACACAAAGAACCCAACTCGGGAGAAATAACTTCATGTCGCCAGCGGTCACACCTCTGTCGTGGTTGGAGTAGACCAGAACAGTTGTACAGCTACTGCCAATACGACAAAGACCAAAGTGTGGTGCGGTACTGCAGTCGATACAGACTCGGACTGTGAATCGCATCGAGATTTAATTAATACGGAGGCTTAAGAAAAGCTGCTGCTACTTCCAGTTCGGGCGGGGTCTAGTCCCAAAAATATGGAATAACTCAAACAAACAAGGAGGGCATGCGAGCGAAAGTCCAGTATAAAGCGGGCTTAAAAATCAAAGCGCGGCGGGATAGACGCGGTAAGCTCACCTTAGAGGAGAGAAACAAGCTTGCGTGGACCGAGCAGAAGATTAGGGAGGGCCGAAAACATTTTGCGGAGAAACCGTTGCAGCTAGCGTGGCACAGTGGTCCAGAATCGTTTTGCCATGGACTAAATTCAGTAACTTTTGAACCGCTCAATATTTTGAATTCATTCTTTTTTTTTCAATAAATTTTCATACGTATTCTTTTAATCTATATTTCATATAATTAATAAGCTTCTAAAATATCTGAAAGATACAAATCAGGCATTTCCTTAACCAGTAGATTCTCTGCTTCCTTATCCATGTCAATTGAATCTGATTTGCACATATACCGTTTACTTGAAACCAGGGATGCAAACCGGTTCTGAACCGAACCGGTTTTGAACCGAACAGAACCGCATATTTCGGCTAGTGAACCGAACCGCAAACCGAACCGGCTTCCTATCAGAATTGCTGAACCGAACCATAAACCACAAAAGAAAACGGTTCGGTTCGGTTCAGCTTTCCCACGAATTTTAACTGGAATCGCTTTCCCCAATGTTTTTGATTAATTTGGGAATTTGAATCGAAGATAATTTTTATACATTTCGTTCGATCCTCTACATAGGATGGCTTGACACAAATTTTACAACTTGTAATACTGTAAGTCTTCTGCAATGGCCCGCCTATCGCTTAATATTCCTGTCATCAATATGTCTTTTTCCTCTAGTAGACAATATTTTCAATTCAATATTTTTTACCTTAATTCAATCTTAGACAGCAGAGTTTTTTTCGTATGATATGATTAATAGGGTATGTAAGATGCATGGAACGAATTCTTTTCTAGCTTCGAAGGGCATTCCTCAAGGAATTTATAGACGAATTCTGAAAGTTCGACATCATAATATGCACATTCTTCTAAAGATTTTAAAGATATTCAAATTGATTAGAAGAATTAAATTTCAAAAGTGTTCGAATAGTCACATTTTTACAGAAACTATAATATTTCTTTATGTACCTTTGTGAACCACTGAACCGAACCGAAACCGCGGTTCAGTTAGCTCCAAGAACCATGTACTGAACCGAACCGGCGGTTCAGAAATTCTGCGAACCACTGAACCGAACCAGCACTTATTTTCGAGTGGTTTGCATCCCTGCTTGAAACAAATGGATCAGATGAAGATAAAAGCATATGAAAAAGATCTTCAGTCGTGGCACTTACCAAAAACTTTCTGGTGTTATGTTCCCTATAATATCTATAATCTTTGTTTCTTTTTTCCTGTGCTTCTTCAGACAGCACCCCTAGTGGAAATATATTATATTCAATAATATCATTGCCATGATACAAAATCTTGTGAACTGTTGGGGACATGTTTCTCCAAGGATACTTCTCATTGTACAGTTCAGCAGTTCGCAAAGCATATTCTTCATATTTCTTTCCATCGGTAGCCTTACATCAAGAAAGAACTTGTAATAAAATTTTAAATCTTTTAATGAGCTCTAAATCAATTCCAGTAATCTCGCTGGCCAACTGTGGATTAGAAAAAAACTACGCGCGGTGTTACCATCATTGGTATTGCCCTCACCTATTTTCTGCTGATCTATTATTAGCCCGATTTCTTTATAAGAGACTTGGACATGCTTTTTCTTTAAGATTCTTTTTTGTTTGTTCTCTTCATTGCGGATTGTGCTAGAATCTCCAAAACCAAGGTCATAACTGATTTTGAGTATGTGTTCCATAAATCTTATCCTAGTATGAAGACTAGATATCCCCAATTCGTAAGCTTTGCAGTTGTCAGTAGTTGCCAACGGTTTTTAGCTTAGTTTGCTTAATGTCTGATGGCAAATTATACAGGAAGACGTTGAATTTGTGTCAGTCAGTACTTGTGCGACTTTTCCGTCTATCATTATCAATTGAAGATTATAATAAATTTCAATTCTCTGTCCATTAATTTGTATTAGGTGTGGGCGAAGTTTTTCAATTTGCAATTTTATAGCATTGACCTCTCTCTTAACCACCTCTGCAGACTCCATTTCGAACAAGAAGTTAACTGGTCTACAGTATTTTGTGGACGAAGGAGTATTATTATTCCAGCCAGCTCAAAAAATCTTTGTCACAAAACTCACTTTTTCTGGAGTTGGGTGTCATTCGGTGTCTGCTAATGATATGTTCCTTAAAGGGGATACTTTAGACTGTAAAATGAAGCAATCAAATCTTTGAAGACTTTTGAAGACAACTTTTGGTAGATTCCGAAAGTCTTAAAACAGGTGTAAAATAGATACCTGCGCCAAAAGCAATTGTTCACAAACCACATATTGGATTTTCAAGTGTTATATATTTCTGAAAAGAGAAATAATAGACCTGTTTAGGAAAATAAGGATTATGAACTTAAAAATGTTCACTGCATCTGAAGATATGATAAGTCAAAGTACACTAATAATCCAAAACAGTTGCATTTTTCGGCTTGTGAAAAATTGACCAAGTTTACGCGGCTGTAACATTTTTGTCCGTCAAAATATCTAAGCCATTTTTGGCTACCTTAATTTGTGTGCTTAAACTGTCGATTAAGCCAAAATAGTTAGAATTTTCAACAAAATGTAAATTAGGGTTTTGTCCAAGGCGGGGCAAATCTGGACCACTGTGCGACGTAGCAAAACGGCATCTCACCGTAGCTCTCGTCGACAAAAGCGACCCTAATGGTAAGATGAAGGAAATTTTTAAAAGGATGGAGGATACAGCAGCGCAACCTGTAGCGTTTGACGGAGCAGGCTGGCTGTATGGAGTCAAAATCCTAAGATGCAAGGACGACGCCACCCTTAAGTGCAGTGGCAGAATCCTGATGTCCCAACTGGAGACTGGAAGGTACTGCATGTTGCAAAGCCCGACAAAAACGGGCAGCACATGGTCCTCCAGATCAACAAGGAAGCCGAGGATCTGCTCTACCCAAGATTCGGGATGATGGCATGGGGAGTAGGTGGCGTGCACCTACGTCTCAAGAAACGCCACTCCGAGGACACTAATGAGCACACACTGGAGGCTGGAGAGATGGAGAACGACCTCGGCATCGACATGATGGTCGAAAAAGCCAGCAGCCTCAATATTACGGGGGCAGTACAGTCTGCTGAAGAAGACGAGGATGGCGATACAACCCTGAAGGCTGACCCATCGGCACTGGAGGATGCGCACACCAGTCATGCAGTTGAAGGTCCTCCAGGCCAACTTGCATAAGAGCAAGATCGCTTTGGCGGAGCTCTTTTTAGCCTTGGAGGAAGGGCCCGCCCATGTGGCTTTAGTTCAGGAACCTTGGATAGCGGTGGGAAACAAGGTCTTCGGGCTAAAGTCACAAAAATACAGCATCTTTTACCCCACCCCAGTAAGTAAAGCAAGGACTGCCATTCTGGTAAGAAAAAGCATCTATGCGTATCTAATGACTAATTACAGCACGGACGACCTCACTGTTGTGGCCATGGAGGGTGGCAGGGACGAGCCAATTCTTATGGCGTCAGGCGGCAGAGGCAACCTACAAGAAGCAACCCTTAGTCATCGGAACGGACGCCAGCGCACACCACACTGTGTGGGGCAGCCGGGACATCAACGACAGAGGTGAGTCTCTCTTACTTTTTATTATACAAACCAATCTAAGTGTAGAAAACGTTGGAGACGTACCCACATATGTGGGACCAACCTCGGCCAATGTCCTAGACTTAATTATGACCTTAGGGAACAGTACTTAGGCGTCAGAATGGAGAGTTCTTGATAAACCCTCCTTCTCCGACCACAAGTACATCCAGTTCAAGATCCAATTCGACTATTGTCAAACTAGAAACGTCTATAGGAACCCCAGGAATACCGACTGGGTGAAGTACCTTAAGACAGTGGAATCAAAACTGCCGACGTCAACGCCCATCTGCTCGGTGGAAGATATTGAGAAGTCCGTGAAGACGCTCACTGTCAATCTCATCGAAGCATACAAAACCTCGTGTAGGCTTGCAGTTACTAAAAGGAGAACCAGACCCCCCTGGTGGACCCCAGAACTGAAAGAGCAGAGGAAGGACATCCAGGAATGCTTCAAACTCGCCAAACAAGCGGATGAAGTGATCATCTGGGAGGAGTATAAGATAAGACTTCGCTTATTCAAAAAAGAAGTAAGGAAGGCAAGTCCACATTCGTGGAGAACCTTCTGCTCCAGCATAGAGAAGGTCTCGGAAGCAGCCAGACTCACGAAGCTGCTTTCAAAGCGGCCACCTATGCAGAGTCAACTAAAAACGGACAAAGGTCACTACTTGTTCGTGAGATACAAATCTCCGGAATGGATGGCATAATTCCCGCCATGCTAAAAACGACCAAAGGTTTGGTCGTACCTGCCTGGGGTGGGGCTATGTACCTGTGGTGTGGAGGATAGCACGTGTTGTGTTCCTATCGA
>JAWNNO010005391.1:0-11639 GCA_035044985.1 Lordiphosa fenestrarum | reverse complement strand
TCGAAAAAAACAGTTAACACTTATTTTCAATGTGTTTCTCACTAACGGAAACACAAAAATCATGAGCAATTACTGTTTCTCACAGTGCCTTATTTTTTTTTAGAAATGTCTTTGTGTTTTCTGTTGACTGTTAATTTTTGAATTTACGTGTCTCGCTCAGTGGGAAACACATATTTTCGTTTTTTTTGTGTTTCTGTTTTACAAAGACACATATAAGTGAGAGAAAAAAAATAAGTGTCTTTTCCTCATAACTTGACCAACGTTCATCCGATCTTCCCCAACTCTTTGACGGATTAATAAATAATGCTGATTACTAAATATCTCTAGAGTGTTCGAACCATCTATCTGCAAAACTGTGGGAGATATGAGGTTGCTTCTAGCTCTTTCTACCTCAGAGATTTGATTGTTGGTACCGACAGTCAGACAGACGGACACGAGGACACGGCTATATCGACTCGGCTGTCGATGCTGATCAAGAATATATATACTTTATTGGGGCGGAAATGCGTTTGAACAAGATTAATATACTTGGTTTGCCTTTGGTACAGTGAATATGTGAAAACTGGTAAATGAAAAAATTGTATAAATCATTGTCCAATCATATCCACTAAGTAAATGGTCATAGCATAGACTAATAGAATAATTCCACTTATTGACATCCACTTTTGTTTTTCTGTTATACTTTAACTGTTAACAGAAAACACTTTGAACTTATGTGTTTTTTCAAAGTGTTTTTTAAGGACAGATAATTTGTTCTCTCAAAAATTAACAGTCAACAGAAAACACAAAGACATTTCTAAAAAAAATAAGGCACTGTGAGAAACAGTAATTGCTTATGATTTTTGTGTTTCCGTCAGTGAGAAACACATTGAAAATAAGTGTTAACTGTTTTTTTCGACCTCTGCTTACAACTCATACAATCAAAATCATGAAATTTAAATCTTTTTCTTAGCATTCAAAAGATACATTACGCATGCACTTCCAATTGCCATGCTCAACTTTGAGCGAAGTAAACTAAAGTCCAAGGCGGCGTATACGCAATATTCTTGTAGCCGCTCGAACAAGCAGACGACAAGTTTCCTATTTGCTTCTCGTACTTTATTTTTTGGTTTCCCCATATCCTGGGGCACGTTTTTGGGCTAACGGCTCGCCAGGCGAAGGCAAGGGCCAGGCTCTCAGCTTATTTTTATATGGCAAGCCAACACAACAATGCCTTGTACAACACTTAAATCCCAATTCGTTTTTGGGTGCAGGAATCACAGCAGGAACCACCACATGTGGGGTGAGACACTTACTTAGCATGCATGTATGGATATTTTATTGATACGCAACTGTGAGTGCCGCTGGGCGGGCATGTAAATGTGCGAGCGAGTGAGTGTGCGAGGATTTTAATGCGTTCAGCCTCGAGGCGGGGCAACAAAAAGAAGAATGTTGCGTTACCCAATGAATGGCCTGGCCGAGGGCCGTGCCAGGCGATTCGAAGGAGGAGGGTCAGTTACACCAACAGCAAGCAGGCCAGTCGCATGGAAATCCCTTTGAATTTGCACAGCGATTTTCTCGTTGACTTACACAATTTTCACACTCTGTGAAGGCGGCTCAAGGTTTAATATTTTTTTTTTTTGGTAAGGAAATGGCAATTGTCAGTGGCACGAGAATTTCTCAGAACTGGTTCAAAATTTGCTTAAGTTTCAGTGTTTGATCTACTCTGCAAAGAGAGTATCCCACATTCATCACTTCCAAAAAATAAACAGCCCCAGACCCAGCAGGGTTTTTTCCGTTGCGTTTCGTTTCGTGCGTCAAGCGCATTCATTCATCTTCTTTGGCTTTGGATTTGTGGACCCTCGGACCCCAACAATCAATAAAATTCAAGTTGCCTTTCTCGCCTGCCACACAAAAGTCATGCCAACTGCCGATGCCTGGACCTGGACCACCATCAGCACCAGAGTCATTCTCTTCTTCCTATCCATATATATATCGAGTGTCAGGGATATTTTGCAAATGCCGCCTGATTAATGACGCAATAATTGTTGCCACACGCTGCACACACACACCAAGGCCCAAAAAGGGACCAGAAGTATTTAAGTTTTGTTTTAAGCAAACAAAGTGCTAAAAAATTGACTTTTGCCTGTCCAAAAAAGGGCTTAACGGTCGCCATTTAACGGATTATTATCGTGTTAGCCGTTTAGTATTTGATTTTGCGGAAAGCTCTTTTTTGTAGGGCGTTCCGTTCAATTTAGCAAATTGCTTGAATGGAAATTTCAACTACTTGCGCTGCTGGTTTTTCCTATTCGATGGCTTTTCCGAATTAACGAGGCTTTGCCGAGAGCCCTTTTAATGATGATTTATTTTCGGTTGGCTTTGAATTGGTTGGTTAATTATTTGTGCAGTGGTGTGAGGGGGCGGGGGGCGGCAGTTCATCTCTTTTGTAATTAATTTCAATTGAACAATGAAGAACTGGCAGTTTAGATGATTTTCAGATTGAATTTATTAAAAGGCCTGGCAAATGATGATGCAAGTAATTGAAGCACTGGAAGTCTGATTTGTTTGTACTGATATCAATAGAGATCTGATAAGAGCTATTGCTAGGGAAAATCTTTAATTGGTAAGTCGGGGAATTGCCTGGAAACCGCTTAAATTTATGTAACCTTTTTTAGAAGAAGTCATCTCACGTTTGTTCTTTAAAGTATGCAACATTTATTTGTTTGAATCACAGAGACCTGTGAAGTCATCAGCAGCTTCAAACATAATCTTCACATTACATTCACTTAGACAATTATCGAACCTGCCTATCAAACATTATTCCCGAACTGTCTATGAAACAGTTGATCACATTCGACGGTTTTTCAAGTGCTTGCGGTCGATATCAATCATAAATCGGGAGAAAAATGTTCCCCTTCGCATGATTCTTCTTCAAGAGACTTTTTCACCCATTCTTTTGATCAGTTTCGACTCATTTTTGAGTCAATTGCGGGTCTTTTTCAAGTCGTATTTCAATAAACCACATATTAAGCATGTGCATGAGTCTTTTTGAGTCTTCTTTTTAGCGCACATGATAGTTATCTCTTTTAAATCATTAAAATGGCTCAAAAAAGACTCAACCAGATAGAATTTGTTGATTCGTGATTGAATATAAAATTGGTTTATTATCTAAAACATCAGTTTCAACGCGATTATTCAGCGAACAACAAATGAGATTAATTCTCTCTCTCACCCTCAGCATTGCCAATGGCTGTTGCCTACAATTTATACTGAGAATTCGTCGCTGCTTTGGCTAAACGCGTTGTGGTGTCGGCTGAGATGTCGGTGTCATTTAAAATTTAATCACAATTTAGCAAAAAGAAATGGCGCCACGTGTTTCAAAGAAGAACTACTCTTCGAATCGAAATTTATTTATTTGTGTAACCAAGAAGATCTATTTTGAAATCGAGAATATTTAGGCTTGCATCCAAGAAGATCTTTTCTTGGATCCAAGACTATTTATGCTTGATATCAAGCAGACTAAATTTAATACCAAGAATTTGCGTGCTTGGTTTCAGTATTTTCTTCTTGGTTCTCTGGTTCTTGGATCTTCTTGATATTCGTCTTGCTAAGTGCTTAACAATTGACTGCGTTCTTTAGTGTGTCTCTCGCGTATGCTCTAAGATGTCTAAGTTGTCCAGAGATTGCGAATTCAAATCACAGAAAGGAAAAGTTAAATACTAATTATTACTAATTTGTATTTGTTTTTTAGAGAAAAAAGTTGGTGGTTGAACCTTCTGGAAGAAAATGTATATCAATATAGAAGAGGCAATATTTACTGCACGTCTTGGTTTTGTCCCTTAAGCTATGTACACACGGGCAAATTCGTTTTTCGAACATGACGAAAATTGTCAAAATTAGTTTGACTTGTTTCTGAACACCAAATTAATTTGCAGCCAATTTGGGTTTGAAGAACAAACTATTTGTAGACATATTTGTGATGCTTGTTTGAGTAACTTAAGTTCCTTTGACGTTTGAAAAACAATTTTAGTATTTCGTTTGAATAAGAAAACGTGTAAAAATAAGTACAATTGTAATTGGATTGTGGGAAACTTTCGTTTGCGAGTCTGAACACTAAGATAAATTCAATGCAAACTTTCGAAGTTCCGACAAACCTATTTGCAAATTAATTTGGCGTGTGTGTAAACACCTTGCCGAATTCGGACACAAATCAGACAAACTCAGCCCTGACAGTTTGTGTAAACTAAATTACCCGTGTGAACCTAAGTTTTTACACTTTTACTTTACACTACTCCCTTCACTGCCCTCACTTCTTTTTATTTCTAAATCTAAAAAATATTTTTTCTAAAACTAAGAATATTTTGTCTGGCTTATAGAAATGGTTGCTTAGTTTTGGAATGTGTTTTTCTAAAATATATAGTGAATCGTCTTGAATTTCTTAACTTCATGGCGATTTCGGCTGTTTATAATTGTGGGTTTTTTCCAATTGAATCCAACCTTCGCCGGTCAAAGGGTTTTCAAAGTGATATCCTTATGGATGAAGCCAGCAAATTGTATTCTATATATAGATTTTGAAGCTATACTTTGTCTTTTCGAATTCTAATTCCGAGAAAGATTTAGAAATTAGAATATTTGAAACGGCTAAAACGACAATTGGCTTTTATTGAATCTAAATATACACAAACATAATCCTTTTGGACCGAGTTTCAGGTCAATCGGCTAAGAAATGGTTTTTTGCATGCATAATGATTGAAAATGATTTCCCCTTCCCTTGCTTATAAACCAAATTACAGTCAATTGGATGAATATAAATATATCCCCATTAAAATGCTTCCCACGATTTGAGGTGCATTTCTGAATAAACTTCATTTGTGTTCCCAGTTTTAACACAAATGGAAACTCCTGTCAAGATTTTTCTTGTAATGTGCGTAGATTTTCAATGAATCGATGAATGAAGCAACTTTTTTATGATCATGGCCATTTCCCAGCAATACGACAATAACACAGAAGTCAAGCGGGGATGAGTCTTAAGTCTCCAACTGAGCCCTAAAAATTAGAAATTCTGCTTTTTAATCCGTCCTAAGGCGGATACACCATTTTAAGAAAAATATTTTCTAATTTATGGCATATTTTCTAATTTTCAGAAAACTATTTCTGTATACTAGGAAATTTTTCTAAATACTAGGGCAAATATAAAAATTCCGCGGATTTCTTAAATTAATGGCAAATCTTTCTGTGAAAAAGCATTGTTGTATTTTAGAGCGAGAAAAGTTTACCTCAATTTCCAAACAAACACAACAAGAGTCTATCCTCTACAATATGGGAGCCAAGAATGATGTTCTTCACGTTTTGGGAATCTACCTCATCTGCAAGGAATAACATCTTCAACAATTTTACTTCAACAGAGAAGTGTAAAATAAGAGAATTGTAAAACATTCAATTGGGCTCAGTTGAACCCTGTTGAATTCCCAAGTCTTTATTCTGGCCAAGAAAACGACATTGTGAGTCGTGAGGTGTAGTTAGCTGAGAGTTAAGGTTGTCTAGAATAGGTCTCAAATAGGTTACTGTTTGCTTCAGTTGCACTTTATTGTGGACTCCGCCTCAAGTGTTTTCTCAAACACATTTGCTTTGCTACACTTCATTTGCATTTGCATGTTCATCAATAAGCCGGCACATTTTCATAAAAAATAAACGCAAGTTTCGACAGTTGAATGAAAAAAATCCGTAAAAAGTCAAACGGAACGACAAATGTTCCACACAATTCATTCACAATTGCCAAATGTCAGGAGAGCAGTTGTGCAATTTCTCACAAGAGAAGCGTAGTAAAAGAATGGACAAGCCAATATTTTCACAACGACATGCGACCGTCAATCAAAAGCAGAAACCGAAATGGGTAAACATCAGCATGACAAGTTCTAAAACAAGAAACAGATAATAAAATTTCAAACTCAACCCCTGGCAGACATAAACAAATTTTATAAAAGTATCAAAGAATTGACCAAAATTAGCAGAAAGCAAACCGCAAAACAAAACACAAGGTGCAGCTGCAGATTAAAAGCGACATGTGGTGTGGGTGGGGCTGGGTGGCGTCACAACAACCACAACAGGGGCATTGCGCTTTATAAAGTTCACAACTATTTCAAAATGCCAACTGCAGCACAATACCCGTACACATGTCAGATAATGCTTATCAAGCTGCTGGCTCAGCTCACAGATAATAAAAGTTAAATAAGATAAAAATGCTTGCTGGCCCAGAGGTTTTAACTAGTTGAGCCCACAAATTTTGTAACATTTCTGTGGTAATCTCAACCCAATTCTCACTTTTCCTTAATTTTGCGGCTAATTAAATATTCACTTGGATCAGAAAAAATGAAGAAAAGGTGCTTAATTCGGTTACCCTCTGGCCGTCAAAAGAGTAAATAAGCTCATAAAAAATATGCCAACGGCGCCAGGAATTATTTGCCTTTACCTTAGCAGCGGCAAAAGGCAATTTAAATTCTAATGATAATGCCGCAAAATCCTCTGGTGGTGGTCCTTGGGGTGTGTGTGCGCTCGTGTAAGTGGGCTTAGCAAATTAGCGCGCCTGGCAACCAGAAAGTATCCTTTGGGGAGGTTCTTTAAGCTCTGCTCCACGCATAAATCGTGCTGGCTAAATTTGTACTTTATTTCCGCCGTTTGTACGTTTTTTTCTGAGTTTTGTATAATTTTTAGCGCCTTTTTCATATTTTTTCTACGCTTCTTTTGTTAATTAATCTTTGTTTGTTGATTTTTTCCATGCTAAACCTTTGGTTAATGAACTAAATAAGGCTTGAATGGAACGTGGTTCCCTTCTGGCCGATTGCCTTTCGTCTTGGATAACGTTTGTTTTTCTTTAGAAATTATCCGAGGGTGTATTGATAAGTAACAGTAGTTAACGACGGGCGTCGTTGCGTGCTAAGGTCAGTGGAAGGCAGAAAAACAATTCGACTCAAGTCCGTTGATATTTTCAAAAGCAATAAAATGATATTTCGAAGAGGGTTAATTGATACGAACAAATTCTTTTTTGCTCTATATCAGAAGTATACAGAATATCTTAAGTTTGTGCATGAAAATCCAGTAATCGATAGTCGAGTTAAAGAGAAAAGAAACATTGATGCAGGGCAGCACTGCACAGTGGGCTAGCTGGTATGGGAACTGCCTCAAAATATACTTCCAGTAGATGTATTGACCTGAAACTTTGTGTACATCTTTATTAAGCCCTTACACTCCCACCCTTACCATTCACTTTATCAAGTGTCAAAAAAAAATAATATTATTATTTGCTATTTGTGTTTAAACTCTCTTCTTTTTGTTTTCTTGGTTTTTGTATTCAAATTCTCAGTTTAATCTAATAGAAAACTTAATCAAAAAAAGCAAATAAGTTAGCAATAAAAAAAGGAAAAAATATAAATAAATAAGAACATAGATATAGTCCAACATCTAAAATATTATTCAGTAATTTAAAAAAGTTTTTCGAAAAATTTAACTGTACTTGGATGGAAAACACATCATCATCAGAAACCAATAGTACCAAACTTTTACCACAGAAAACAGTTGTAAGCAAATCAAGCACATTTTAGTCTTTGGGTCATAACACAACGCCTGGCACTTTCTGGCAGCAGAAAATTTATAATTTATAACCTTTAAAGGTTGCTCAATACTAACAAATAAATCCCATTGGAGGAATCGGGGGGTATCGTTACTATTACCTTAGTTAAAGCTACATCACATGGACAGAGGCCCACATAAAATAGTACCGACAAAACATACATTTTATAAAAAGAGCAAAACAAATTATGGACATATAATTTATTGAAAAACTCAGTAATAACCTCTCTATTAAATATTCAACTTGATTTTGTATAATTTTGAATTGTCAAGAAATTGCTTTAGCTATTTTATATTTCCAATCAATTCCAAGCTGCTCACACACTAATAATGAATATTTTGCATACTATCTCCTTTGAAGCCAATCTTAAAGAGTGCGGTTGTAATGAATCAAAACCAACTATATGTCTTATAAGTCTATTCTTTGGGAGATATAGACAACATAATTAATGTCAAACTTTTGACCTTATGTTTTTCATTTTTGGCCTATGGCTGAAACCACTGTGCACCGGTTGGAACAGCGCTCGAACACTTTATGTAATATAACAAAACTTTGGGGTGTACAGAGTATGTTATAATCTTGAACGACTTCTCAATGGTTATTCTTAATTTAAGAAGGGCCCTTTTAATAAGACCATTGAAGTTAGTATGAGGCCCTTATTTTACGAAAGAACATTTTGTTTCTCCTTCCCACACTTCGTTACATAAACCAAATTTACTCCTTAAGCTATATTTTTACTTGTCTGTATCATAAAAGTTTTCCAAATAAGATATACGCAAAATGTTATATACTATGTTTACACACCAAATATATCATGATTAATGCTCTTCAAAGTATGCTATATTTATTTATTTGTAAAACTATCTGTTTGAACTTGGACGTTCTTACATTATCCATATTTTACATATTTTAACATACACTGTCGGACCAGCTAAACTTAAACAACATCATTTTGTGTTAAGCCAAAAATAAGATAAATACTTTCTTAATTATTTATTTTTCAGAAGCATAGCATACTTTAAAGGGCATTAAGCACGAATTCTGTGTGTATATCCCTAGGAATAGTCAATTTGAGAAGCACAACAATATTATGAGTTTATGAGTTATGAGTTTTTTGACTGCCAACTTTGCAGTGAACTGAAGTATAATATTTTTCACCCATCTCATATGAGATATCGACAAGTGAAATTACAACTTTACTAAAATCAAGTAAATGTTTTTCTTAAATTTAGAAAATATTTTTGTCGCTTAAATGAATTGTCTTCTTAGTTATAGAAAGTGTTTTCTGATTTTTAGAAACAAATTTGTTGAATCTGATACAAGATGTGGAGTTTTAGACAAGCTCAGTCCTATTTTAAGATATTAAATATACGCTGAATTGCGTTTGACCCTCTTTTTAATGGCGACTTTTGTCTTTTAAGGGCAAGTTTTTTTATTTAGTGTACTTCACGAATAAAAGGAACAACTCTGTCCCCCATGCGAATTACCACCACAGAAATACAATATTAACCAACTGGAAAAGGGAGCTGCTACATCCTTACCACAGCAGCGAATCATTTCCTGACTAGAAGCATACAATTTTTGGTTTCCTGTTTATTTCAACTTTTTATTTTTTTTTTTCATCATGGTTAAGCTACTTGGCATAACAAGATCTACATTTTGCAAGAGTATTGCATTGAAAAATTAAAAAGAATATAATGTATTTTTAAAGATTTAAGTTTTTGCTTTTAAATTAAGTCTTCTTTACTTCCAGAATACATCCGACTAGTAGAAAGCATTAAAAGTCTAGATTTCGAATTGTTATTGTTAGCAATGAAAGTCCAAATTTTAGTATCGATTAACTATTTTTCCAAATTCCGAAAGTATTAAACAAATAAGCACAAAAACACTAACAAAAATATAAATAAACATAAAAATACAAGCGACATTTATTGAAAACGTGGCCGCTTATTTTGTTTGCAAATGTGCATTTGTATAAATTCAAATTCTTTCACTGAAAATATAAATAATCAAGCTTGAATGTGTCAGAAGTATGACAAACTATTTTTTGTCGTCCACCATTTCTCTTAATTAATTTTTCTGTTATTAATTTTCTCTTTTCACATATTTTTCTTGCACGTGTAGTCTTCACTCTTCCACTTTCCACATTTAATTGCTGGCAAAACTGCAGAGAACGCTGAGAGCGAGAGCTAAAATTGTTCTCATTTTTTGCTCGCGCTCTCAGCTTATGTCTCCCCCCACAAGGCCCTCGCCGAAAAGCTCGAAGTCAAAATCGTTTTTCTTCCTCCATTTCAGAAGAATTTGTGGTAGAAATCAAGAAGAAGAAAATTCTAAATTAAAGCCGATTTCAGGCTTGCCAATTCGTGACAGTCTAGTGTAGGTTTAGGTGCTCTTTTGGCTGACAAAAACTCATTTAAGAAGTTAGAAAGGTTTAATTTTTTTATTTTCTTAGATTGTCTCCAACACTTGTCCGAAATCTCACATTCGAATCTCAAATGACATATCAGACAAGTGAACACACAGCTCAATTACTCGTTACCGTGAACAGCCCTAGTCTACATAGCTTAGTTCCAGCCACATTTCATACCTCAACCACTCTAATGGCTGCACCGCATACAAAAGCCAACTGTCCTTCAGCACAAAAACACTCGAAGAAATGTTAATGCACTTTTAATATGCACATAATTCTGTTCTACATACAAGTATTTCGCTTAAGAGACACGCGAAATAACAAAAACGAAATAAATAACATGCGAAAGTGTAGTTAACATTGCAAAACAGTAACGAATGAAGTGGAAGCTGGAATTGAGAGCGCCAGCAGACAGAACAACAATAACAAAAGGAATGAAACACAGTGTGAGGAGAGGGAGTGAGATGGAGGTACAGCTACAAGCGGGCTCCCAAAAGCATGCAGCAATAAATGCAGTAAACGCACACACACACACCCACACAGAGACAATGCACCCCAAGCCGTGAGTGGGGGAAAATGGGGGTAACATCTTTGTGAGCTGCATTTCCAGCTGCATAAAGTTCGCATTTAATTTCGTTGCCTGCGTTTTGTTGTTTTGTTATCTTGCCTCGTTTTTCACAAATATCTGGCTTGCTTGCAGTTGTTGTATTGTATTTTGTATCGCATGTTTGGCCGCGAGTTATCTTTCGTGTTGGTAAAATGGTGAAAGAGGCCAACACACAAACACACACACACACGTTGCCATGTCTGTGCAGCGTCTGCCTGCCTGGCGTTCACCCCCTCTATATCACTCTCCTTCTGTATTTTTTTTTGTTTGTCTACAGGAAACAGCATAGTCCCAACACTGGCACAAATTAAATGCAATAACATGAGTACTGAACAAAAAAAAAAAAACGGAGCGTCGGAGTCAGAGTTTGCCGCAACGGAAATGCTCCTGGACTTGCCACTGCATGGCAAATGTCCTGTGTCTGGCGAGTGCAAGCGGCAGGCAACCCGTGAGCTTTGCCACGTTCAAGCAATTAGAGTCAAAGTGAAGATGTAATCTTTAGTGCATTTCGTGTAGATGGCAATGACAAATAACTTTATCTTTTGGCTGATATATTATGAATGGGGTGGGAAAAGCGGAAAAGTTCGAAGTAACGAAAACAAAACCACTGAGCTAAGATTTGATGTTCGTGAAGAGATGCTTATCTACACTTTAAAACTTTTGCCCACATCTTTATTTAGCTGCGATGGATGAACCCTTGAAAGAATGGTCCACAGATTTTTGATATTTTCCTTATTTTTCAAATGTTTCTGTTATTAAGGCAAACATTTCTTATACATATAAAAATGTATCTTGTATTTGGATAGAAATGAAAAAAGAAAAATAATTTAGGATAAACTTTTCTAAAAACTAGAACATCTGGGGTTTTTCTGACTTTCGAAAAAACTAGGCAGAATATTTAAAAAAAATTTAATCAAGAAACCAAATCTTTGAGTTTTTTTAATAAAATTTCTTAATTTTTGTAAGGGAAAGATTTCGTATATCAATAAAAATTAATAGACAGACAAAAAAAGACC
>JAWNNO010005390.1:0-91725 GCA_035044985.1 Lordiphosa fenestrarum | reverse complement strand
ACCCTGATCAGAATATATATAGTTTATGAGGTCGGAAATGAATATTTCTATGCGTTGCAAGCTTCCGGGCAAAATTATTATACCCTTTGCAAGAGTATAAATATAAAATATTTGCGCCTGCAGTGGGACTCGAACTCACCATCTACACGTTCTAGGCTAACGAGCTGAAATTTAGCACAGAGTCTTCTTTTTGCTGCATACTACTACTATGTCGGAACCAACCGGATCGGATGACTATATCACATAGCTCCCATAGGAATAATCGGTCGGAAAACTAGTTTTAGTGAGTGCAACTCTTTTCTTTTCAATGGAAACGTCTCCAAACTTTGTAATCGTAGGTTTTCTATGTTTTTTTATAATTCTACCAAGTTTTATTAATATCGGACAACTATATGGTATAGCTGCCATACAAAAGATATGTCTGAAAAACAGTTTTAGTTAGAAAAACTTTTTTGTTTTTAATGGTAGCATCCTGCAATTTTGAATTTGTTTGTTTCACATGCTTTCACATAACTAAACAAGTTCTTGGCCAAATCGGATGACTATATCATATAACTCCGATACGAACGATCGGTCGATACTTGGGAAAAAGAGTATTTTTTGAAATTATTTAAGCGAGCACTTGCAAGGGTATAAAATCTTCGGGACAGACGAAGTTAGCTTAGCTTTCTCGTCTTAAATTGTTTTTCCTCTTTTTTAGTTTTTTCTTTTCGCTTTCTTTTGTGGTGTTTTTTTAATGACTTTATTTTTTAACAATGAACTTTGGTCCTCCTCCAAAGCAGCACTATAGTATGAGGCACATGTTAGATGTGAGGTTTTGAAAAAAGAATACATTATTCTGTGGTAAAATCAAAACCATTTATATGAGTCATCAATGCGCAACGTTTTGAAAATAAGTCATTGACTTATAATGCGGCAATATCGGTGTTAGAATTGCGAAAACCATTTCAGTATTTGTTCTGCAGTTTTTTACAATTATCTTAAAGATCAAAATTTCCCCAATGTCGCCCAATGCTTTTCCAACTAAAGTTCCAATCAGAGTATCCTTTTAAAAGTACGAAAATATATTGTCAGAAATCAACGCCAACTACAATATTATATAGAGTTAAAAGGCAACTCTTCGTATGAGTAATATCAAAAACTTTAGAGCCCCGTCGCGTCCATTAAAAGATAAGTTTTTGAACATTTTTTTTTTCGTTAAATAAACACCATAACCTTTTCCATACTAAACGGGAGCGTAAATGTGCCCTAGAATTCGCCACTACCAGAAACAATAGCTAAAATAAAACCAAGTATTACTAGTGGTATGTACAGCACTAGCAGAAATCACGGAAGTCGAGTTTGGCAAAGTTCTTGGAGAGACTGAGCACTAATCTTGACTTGAGCCTTAAGAGTGCTGGTTAAACGAGATGGAATACTATCTTTTATACCATGAAATCAATTGAAGACAATTAGCAAACAAGAAAGAAAGTCGGTCAAGCCCGACTATAACATACTCTGTACCAAGAAAATTTGTCTTTTGATCATAACTCGAAAACCGTTCATCCCATCTTCTTCATTTTTTTGGCGGATCGATAAGTTATCCTAATAACTAAATATGTCCAGAAGAAACAAGCCATCTATCTTCAAAACTGTGGGAGATATGACGTTTTTTCTAAATTGCGGGGGCGGGAGGGGGCGTGGCCAAAATTGAAAATAAACTTGATCTGCCTGCAGACATAAGAAGCATATGTCCCATACATGTCAAACCTCTATCTCTTACCATCTCTGAGATCTGTGCGTTCATACGGACAGACAGACAGACGGACAGACGGACGGACGGACAGACGGACAGACGGACATGGCTATATCGACTCGGCTGTTGATGCTGATCAAGAATATATATACTTTATGGGGTCGGAGATGCTTCCTTCTGGATGTTACATACTTTTGCACAAACTTATAATACTCTATGTACCTTCGGTACAGAGTATAAAAAATGAATTGAATCGAAAAGAGCTGTTGAGCATGTTTCGAAATTTCTAGAAGCGGATGGTTACCCAACTCTTCAATGGGTTATCCCGCGAGTTCATATGCAAGGACGATATGCAAGACAGTGATGTGGAAAAATTGAAGTCGTCGTTGGACTATTATATTACTAATGTGGTCTTAAAGTACATTAGAATGTATCACAGAATTGCGCTGAATTTATTTCCTCCCACAAACCAGCTAAATCAAGTGGACAGTGCCAAGACCATTCAAGACTGCACGGATTTGATGAGATTGATTCGCGAAGACGAAAAGGAGAACACCGGGTTGCCAGCACACTAGAATAAATTCGAAGAATTTCATACCAGCGTCGTCGGCATCGTCAGAAACAGTTTTTTCTCAAGCAAGGAATTTAATATGCGAAAAAAGAAGCTAAGCATCCGGAAACGATAATATGGTGAATGAAATTATGTTTTTAAATAAAAATATGGATAATTAGAAAAATAAGTGCTATCTTTATAATAAAAATAAAAAAAAAACAATAAGTGCTATCTTTATAATAAAAATAAAAAAAAAAAAATACATAACGAAACTTAAAACTTTTGAATTGAATGATATGACAGCACAAGATTTGCTTAAACGAGAGAATGTTTGTGTGTTTTGTGCAGGGCTCCAACATGTGTATACTTTAATGGTTAAGAGATGCATACAACCATGTCTGTCTGAAGACCAATCAAATCTTAGAAGTGGAAAGAGCTGGAGATCCCTAACTTGGAAATTTTGTTTTCAATCAAAAACCATTTCTATCATTTAGTCGCTGCCGAACTAGAGTGTATATCACAGTCGGGCATGACCAAATTTCATACTTGATTGTTTTGGAAAATACAATTTGCTGGGTGTGTGTTCATTTTTGTATGGCAATAGATGTCTGCGGGTGTTCTCATTGGCAGAAATCCTGCTGGTAGGCCCAGCCCATCCCAAAAGCTCACCGTTAGTTGACAAAAGCATATTCTTAAACTCTTATTTATATGCAAAAATTGCTTAGCCATTTTTGTTGACTGCAACATTTTCCGCAACTTCTAGCTTGCCGCTGCCTCATCCTGTTCGACATGACCGCAAGCTGCTGCTGTTACTGTAGTTGACATAGTCCCAGCAGGCTTTGGTGAACCACTGACCACCCACGGGCGACACACCGACACATTTCTGCAGATTGCTGCTCTGCCTGTGCCGGTGCCTCTGTCTCCTTTCTCTGCTGCTGAATTGTTATTAATAGCCGATGCGATACTTTTTTGGCCTTGCAACGTTTCTGCATATAAATTTTGATTGCGTTTCGGTGTGGTCCATTAAAGCAAAGTTATGCTTTGCGGTGGAAATCAGGTGAGCAAGGCATAAACAATTAAAATCTATTCCAAAAATGCCATGGTACCCTGGCAAAATGGACTAGGTCACCATTTCAGTGAGCCAACAGACTTTCAATTCGCAACTGAATAATAAGTGTCCTTGTTTTTCTGTCCCATTTTGTAGACCTGGCTGTCAAAATGCAGCGCATACACTTTACGCTTTCTCACAACAATTTGGTGTATTTGGTCATGGCCTCCATACTCATTTAGTTATAACCCAGACTCACATTCTATTAGCCTACTCCTCAATAGCCCGTGTGTGTGGATCCAATCTATTTTACAGTTAGTCGATAGGGGGCCGGGAAGTGGCAGCTTCACGAGTTGGTAACTTTAATTTTCAAGTTCTCAGCCTAAGCTCTTACTTGTTCCATGAGGCAGTCACGCTTTCACAATCAGCTGGTGGACAATGGCGAGAAGAATCTTTAAATGGAGAACAAGAATGTGACAGAGTTAACAACAGCGACACACCCAGCTGTGCTCCAACTTTGCTCAAATCTCAAAAGTGAGTCAATAAACGAAACATTTGAGACAACAGTTCAAGTGCCGCATCAAGTGTTACCCAACCTAAAATGGCTGGAGGTCACAGCACGAAAAAAATCAATGAAAGGGAAACAAATTGTGCGACAGAGCAAAAGCTCAAATAAATACCAAAGGCAGCCAAAGACAACCGGAAAATAATGTGCGATATGGGATAAGGACCGACATACAACAAACCGGCAAACAACAAGAAGCCAAACCCTCTACACCAACCTCAAGCAGGCAACGACGAACCGAAAGGGAAAAACAGACAGTATTACCATTTGAATTATTTACGCTGGAATAATTTAAACAAAAAAATGCTGTTCATTTACTGCGGCCTGGATTTGGCACCGCGTGTTGTGTACAATTTATTTATCGTTTTGTTTTCTGACGGGAAGCGGATCTTTCGTCAACCCTTCAAAAGGGGGGAGTTGTTGTTTCCATTAATTCGGAAAGTTTTGGTTATAAAAAGTCGATTCGGTTGCCGATTTTTAACCCGTTAGCACATAAGAAGAAGATAAAATTAATCACAACTTCTGAACGGTATCGGCCGCAGCTATTAATGCACTGAGACAAAAACTATGACTGCTAAAATTAAACAAAGCAGAAGAAGGAACTATATGGGACCAGTGGAGTTTGAATTCACTAACTCACATTTCTAAGGCAACAAGCCTTAACATTTCGTTTTCACTCCCCCGAGGTACCGTGTTTGAGCCCCAGACGGGTTAGGTAAATATATAGTAAAACAAAAGTATAATTTATAATCTATTTTTTTATTTTACGTCTTTTCTTTTTCATACCAAAAATGAGACTGTATCATCTTAAAGTCGATTATAAACGATCTCTATCCCAGATTGTGGAACTATGATTTTAATTGCGATTATAATCCCATATTGAGACTTTCTCTATTTTGTGCATTTTTGTTACCATTTCGTCTCGGTTTGGAGAATTTAAGATTTATATTTTGTTCAGTGCACCCGCCGCTCGCTTTTGTCTTGAGCGAGCTGGCACCAGTTGCCCACACCAAGCTAATTAATGTATTCCCGCACCTGGTATTAACATCTTAGTTTTGATCGACACCTCCTGGCTCTTTTTCCAGAGTGTTCTTCATTCAATTTGTACACTTTTTTAATGTAGCTTGATCATCCATTCACAGAGAAAATGAAGTGAGAACGTTTGTCGGACCGACTGAAATATACCCTTCCAACGAATAAACTATCGTTTATTCGATCTTTACCAATCCTTTGGTGGATCGAAAAGTAATAAAAAATGGGTAACAAGGCTGATCGGCCTGAAAATCGTAAAAGGGATTTAGAAAATGGACACTATTAAATCAAACAAGTAAGGGGATGGTAGTCCTGTCCTGTTCCCCTGATTTCCCCCCTTTCATTAGTCAAAATTGTCTTGTGTATATCTTCGGCATATTCAGTTTATGCTTATGGAACTTTTCAAAATTGGGAGACTTTGAGCTTTTCTTGATATATGTAAAAAGACTCTAGGCTCTAACTTTATAACAGATTTTTTCGGTTAAGGGGCCAGGGGGGCCAATTTGGTTAAATGTGGAACAAACTTGTTATGGGAATGGTGTTTACCAAGTTACATGCAAAAATGAGATTACCGACCATTTTTTAGTGCCCGATCTTTTTGCGTTTGGTCAGTATATATTTAATCAGCAGATTAAAGAAATCAAGGTGTCACCCTGCTTCAAACCTCTTTTGCTATCATATGGCTCGGAGAGGTTCTTTCCTATTTTGACGATGCTTTGTGTGCTTCTCAACATCATCTTGCAATGTTGAACGTACTTTGCTGGTAGACCAAAAGTAGACAGGTCTTCAAATTACTTTGACCTTATCGGTGTTGAAAGTAGAAGCGCAAGCTGCATGGTCTCCTTTTTGAAATATTGGGCCAAGTGCACTTAGACTCCATTCTTCGGACATGCTCTCTTTGGATCATACACTGAGAAAAAACGAAGGTCCAAATTCCAGCCCAAGCAGACTCCTTTTTGGACCATTTCACAAGACAATTCAGAAGACAAGCCCGACGTTCACGGAAAAACACCGCCGTGATTGTTGCTCGCTGAGTGCTGAGCCCTTTAGCTGCATTCTTCACTGTGATTTATCGCAATGTCTCACGTGAGGTCGACGGTCGAGACGGCTGAGATGCCGACTTTCGCGTTAACCTGAGGTCCATAGTTCAATTCCGGAGAACATGAAGTTTTTCCTTTTTTCTTTTATTTAGCGATCACAAAATGGTCTTGAAACATGTCCATGCCGTTCGAAAAAATGTTCATAAGATGAGAACCACTGTTCACGATTTACGAAAAAACGGGATGACTCTACTTTTGTCAACGAATTTGATCTTGATTCCTGTAGATATTGAACTGATATTTTTCTGAGTGTATTCTGCATAAGAGTTGCCAGTCTTGAACAATTCAGCGGGCAGCTTAACAGCTCCAGCTGATGTGATATTTTTGCCTTTTCATAGTTCCGTCATTTTTCCAGCGCCACTTTCGAATCTACGACTAGTACGACTCCGCGCTTAAAACCTTTCTCTTAGTCTCCGAACTTTTTGGTTGTATTTTTAAGTCTCACTTATGCAGAACTATCCTTTGACTTCCGCTCGCATGCACATAGCTGCTCAGTCTTCTTTCTTCTGAAAATGCCTTTCAACTTCCCCCTTTTGTGTAAGTCTACTTACCGAAAAAGTTCTAGGAAAACAACTCATAAGTGGAAAATTGTACCATTAAAATTTGTGATTTCGAGTTTCGAGTGCAGCAGTTTAATCTACACTAAGATTGGTTCTTTTTGTCTGTAATCAGGTGTATTTATCGACAAATTGTTAAGTTTAGTTCTATTAAGAGTATTAATGAGATCGTTAGTTAAGATTGAGATCGAGTGAACAATGCCCACAGACGATATATTTTGACTGAGGAGAAAATGTTCACCATAGAAGAAAATCGTTCAAAAAGCACGTTTGTGTTTGTGTTCAGAAAGGACACCATCCGGCTTATGTGATGGTTTGTTGGGGAGTCGCCTAGGATGGGGTCACCAATCTCCCTTTTAGCTGCATTCAGCTGCTATTGCAGCATCAAAATTCAAGCTGAGCATGAACTTTCTTTGATACAGATTATACCTACCATTCTGAAGCCTACAACGGTCTACAACCCTGGCTTATATTTGGCTGAGACAGCAACAGCAGCAGAGCTGGGAGTCGAAGACAATACAAAAATTAATTTACTAAAAGATCATTTTCGGAATAATCGAAATTGACTTAGACCGAATTTATACGGTGAAGCAAACTTCATGGAGTTCTCTTAGTAGGCGAGAGAATCTGGTGAGATTCTAAGCCTTTCCTTTATAAAACGTTTTCATTTTGCCTTGAATATTTTGCCGACTAAGAGAACTTCATGAAGTTTGCTTCACCGTGTAAATCTAGTGTAAGACCTTGGGTTAAAAGTTTCCCTTGAACCATTTCTATTTTTGTGTCATTTTTTTTTTAGAAGTGTAACTTTCCGCGAGCTTAAATAGTCCTTATGGTGCAATGTTTAGTATACGAGTCTGAACCTTATGCGCAACGAGCGATTTCTTAGACTGAATAGCGAAAGCTGGTTGACCAGTAAACAGTTGAAATAACATTTATCTATTACAATCTGCTGGCAAATAAGTTAGGTAAGAGGAGAAAAGAAACTCACCGAAGTTTTCCAAATAAAAAAGTGTTGTCAAGCATGTCGAGTTATGGATTGCCATGTGGCGCGGAAGTGGAACTAATACACTTTCACTACTCTCACACACACACACACAGCCACAATTGCGCGGCGGCCCCGAAAAGTGTGCAGCAAAAAATATATTGTATTTCGTTGTTCGCCCACTGCGAACTGCGTTGCGCCATGGTCCAACATTATTCAATGCCTATTGTTACCTAGTCGAGTGTCCTTGCCGTGCCGTGTCCTTGGCACGGATGCTGCCCTGTCTGCCATCATCATCTGCTGCTGACCCCGTCGTTAGATTTTTTGTGTGCTACTTTTGTGACTCCAATATGAAATAAACAAAGTTCCAGCGTATCGCATTATCCTGATCCTGTGCAGAAAGGTGTGAAATTCAATTTCGCCAATTCCAAGCAGCCATTGTTGCCTTTTACTTTCACTTTGGCGTGTCCCTTTTCATTATTATGGCCATTCGCTGTGACTCCGATGGTGACGGTGACTTCTGCCCTGAGTTAGCCAAGTGACTGACAGCTTGCGGGCAACGGCTTGAACGCGGACACAAATTAAATTCCAGTCTTCTGCAAGGGAAAAAAGAAACTCGATATCAAATAACTGAATTGTGTGGCTGGCCTCGGGTAGCTTAAAAATTCATTAGGGACACATGCATACCCAAGTTCAAGCCAAAGTTGGCTCAGTCAGCGACTCAAACACAACGACTCGGACAACGACCCACCCTATCTCTATTCCAATCCCAATCGCTCTGCAAATGAAATCAATGTTCGTTGCCATCGCCGCCGTCGTTGGATGGCAATAAATTTCAAATGAAACCAGTCAATGTCGATAACATAAATTATAAAATTAGTTTGCCAACGCGTCGACTCGTCTCTTTTCGACAGCAAATAAATTCAGCACTAGATTTGAGAACGACCGCACATTTTCGGGAATTTTTTTCGGTTTGCAAGCCAATTGCAAATTGAGCTGTTCAATAAATTCAATTTGCGCCATTCGGAGAATTATTGCATTGCATTGCCGCTGTCAAGCTGCAGGCCAAGTTATTCACTTAGCAATTCCATTTCTTACAAATTTTATTCGTACGCTTTGACCTTCAATTAGCATAAAAGAGATTCTTGCAAATGAACGAATGACAATTAATATATGTATACCCTTGTAGAGGGTTTATTAACATTGACCAGATGTTTGTAACGCACAGAAGAAACCATCTCCGACAACATAAAGTATTTAAATTCCGGATCAGCAGGACGAGCTGAGTTTATATAGCCATGTCCGTCTTCACGGACAGACCTGAGTCAATGCTTTCTCCTCCGTCAGTCTGAAAGCTTTCTAGGCCAAACTTAGCACGAAGTATTCTAGCTGCACCTTTGCTGAAACCGAACGAATCGGATGACAATGGACGGAACTTACGGAAACACAATTTTTACGAGTTGTAGAAATTATTCAAAAAGGCCATAAGAGGTCCAAAAATTTCTGAAATATTACCTAAAACGAGAAACCTAAGCTTACTTCGTCTGTGCCGAAGTTTTTATACCCTTGCAAGTGCTCGCTGAAATATTTTCAAAGAATACTCTTTTTTCCATTTTCCGACTGATCGTTCGTATGGGAGCTATTTGATATAGTCATCGTATTTGGCCAAAAATTTGTAAAATTATGTGAAACAAACCAATACCAAATTGCAGGATGCTACCATTAAAATCAAGTTTTTCTAAGACTCTTTTTCAGACCTATCTTTTGTATTACAAAAAAAACATAAAAAACCTACGATTACAAAGTTTTTCCTAATAAATCTTGTTTTCCGACCGATTGTTCCTAAGGATGCTATGAGATATAGTCATCCGATCCGGTTGGTTCCGACTTATTAATAGTGTGCAGCAAAAAACTGTTCAAAATTTCAGCTCGATAGCTTTAAAACTGAGAGACTAGTTCGCGTAGAAACAGACAGACAGACGGACGGACAAAGCTCAATCGACTCAGCTCGTCACCCTGATCAAGAATATATATAGTTTATGGGGTCGGAAATGAAAATTTCAATGCGTTGCAAACTTCTGGTAAATTATAATACCCTTTGCAAGGGTATAAAAAAGGGCTTAGTGCCCTTAAACTGAAGTAAAAACTATCAACATTTTAGGGTTTTATATAGATGCATGAAACATCACTCGCGGGCGTTATTTCACTCCCATAAAAGTATAAAGTTGTACGAGTATTTAACTGGAATTTAAAGAACCTGCCACATTTTGGAGAAAGTAGTATATCTCCAACGGCCGATTTTTCACCTTTTGCATTAGATTATATACTGTTATTTGTCGCACAGGTGACATATAGCTCTATATAGAAGATGAGAAAACAGACCTAACTTGAAATCCATTTACAATTTTCCATTTCTGTCAAAGTGGATGCTGGCTGGCTCAAGGTCGGGTTAATTATAAATCAATAATTAACAGAAATCAACAAAGATTTCTGTACATATGGACAGTAGAGGTTACTCAGACAGACTGTTTCAAATAAATTCCCATTTATTCTCATCAGTGATTTTTCTACGCTGTCACACCATCAAACCATTAACAATGCCTATATAAACTCCCAAGTCACGGAAAACGTACTTAAGAATTGCATTTCCATTTCTTTTAAATTTTTCTCGGCGAACCAAAAAATCGGGGCTAAAATTATATAATACAAACAAAGATTTTTCCTAAAAATCCTTTTACAATGTTTTATTGCCTTTTTTCCTCAATTTATCGCCTTTTATCTCCCTTATTCAAATTCATTGTCATAGCAAGAAATCGCTTACACTTACTTACGTAGTCCAAAAATAATTCTATATTGGTCAGTTAAGTTTGCTAACTAAGGTCAACTGGTCACTTAGACGAATAGTCAAAGCTATTAACCCTTTCAGGATCGATTTAAAGTGAGTAAGCTTTAAAACTAGTCCAGGATATCTTTTATTCATATTCATATTATCAATGCCGGAGAATTTATGATATGAAAAAAAGAACCAAAAACAAAATGTGCAGTGTGAATTCGCTTAGTAGTCGCGTAGTAGTCGAACAAACATATTCGTCGAAGATTCTAAGCGTTTTAGAAATTAGTCAATTAGCCAATGTGATGTGGAGTGTGGTCTGTATTAGGGGCGCGAAGGCGATGGGATGGTCCAGGCAGTCCGTAGTTGGCTGTACGGTAAATTGCAGTGCGAATTCTTGGAAAGTTTCCTCAGAAGCACATTCTTTTCTGAGTCGTCATTAGACAGCGGATTTTGCATATGTGCCCAAAACTATACTTTGTGATGGCTCTTTACGTTAATAGAATATCGAAAATTCTGCATTAAAGTCCAAGATGAATTAAATTGTTATTTAATTGGATGGAAGATCAGCAAGAGACAAAATGCAATGAAAAGATTTGTTAAATATCACATTTCGCATTATTCGCATAAGGTATCATCTAGATCATTTTTAGAAATCAAATGATATACGTTTATGAAATTTTATTTGTTAATAATTTAAAATAAATAACGATCACTCGAATGATTATCTAGATCAAATTATTTGTTATTGTAATAAAATTATTCGACAAATAACACTTCAAACAAATTATTTATCTGGAAAAAGTCAAATTTGTTCGAATAAAACGAATAAGTGACAGGATGACGAAAGAAGTGGCTCTAGTCATACCTGCGTGTCTGGTTAAACGCCTAAGTTTTGGATACTACAACGCTAATCTTGGTGTTGGGACATGGCGCTGGTTGTTTTGGAAGATGCATTGGTGTACCCCCATAATAAGAAGCTAATTCGTGCCTCTGAATAAGGATATCTTTTATGGGCTTATGCAGCAATAATTCTTTATTTGGAATAAATTTTTCGAGTATGGCAAAATATTAATATTATTCGAACACAAATTATTTTCTGAAAAATTATTCGTTATCCGTATTTGAATAAAAAAAAACGCCAACTCTATTAAATACACATTTGCCCCAGTCTACTAGGATTGAAATCGATTTGAAAATATGCAATATTTTTGCTTACCAAAAATTATGGTATCAGATCATGGTGTTTCCAAAAAATACAAGCATAAACACAAAATCATGATTTTTGCTACACACGAATCTTTACTATGGTTTTTGAGAAAAACCATGATTTCTTACATAGGTGGCATCTTACTGCAGAAATATCCTGCTTTTTACATGACAGCATAATCAGGCGCATTTTAGAAAGCGTTATTTTAAAAAACCGTGATATTGCTAGCATAAACGTAGTAATAGAAATTATGAAGAATGGTTGATCATTGTCAGAGGTACCTACGAGAACAAAAAAAATGGAAGCAAAAAAGGAATACAAAAGTCATTTGGAGAACTTTACGGAGGACGATCAAGTGGCGCCAATCGAAGCGTTTCGATGCAATTTGAACTCGAAGTGCTTGGGATTCCATAGCCAAATTCGCTTTGATTGGTAAAGCGTCTGGCCGTGTATTCCGCTTGGGCACCAAGAGCGACTTCACCAAACCTAAAAGATTATTAAATGTACTTTCCGACATTTGGAAGCTTTCAAAGAAAACTACTGGGCTTTGCGTCATATTTTGAAACTACGAAATGTTTCCAACAGGGTTAAAAAACTTAGACAAGTTTTAATTTTATTGACTTCTACTTAAACTGCTGCTAAGAAAATCTCAGAAGTTAGTGTCAAAACAAAATCAAAAAATCAAAGTTTGAAAAGCATGAAGGCAGATCAGCAGGCAATGCTTTGCTCCTGCGTCCGTTCCCCATATAAACAATCGGGAGGAGATAGGTCCAAAAGTGAGTGCATAAACACCATTTCATGAATTCGACTTGCACACTCAGAGATGGTAATAGATAGAGGTTTGACATGTATGGGACATATGTTTCTTATGTCTGCAGGCAAATACAGTTTATTTTCAATTTTGGCCACGCGCCCTCCTGCCCCCGCAGTTTAGAAAAAACGTCATATCTCCCACAGTTTTGAAGATAAATGGCTTTTTCCTTTTGGACATATATCAGGATAACTTATCGATCCTCCAAAGAAATAGAGAAGATCGTATGAACGGTTTTCGAGTTATGATCAAAAGACTGTTCGCTGCTGCAGCGCAGTAGCAGCGCTGCTTTCAACTGCTACTGCAGCATCAAAATTTATGCGGAGCGTATAATTTTCTTGGTACAGAGTATGTTATAGTCAGGCTGGACCGACTTTCTTTGATGTTTTCTCTACATTTTCTCTAATGTACACTTGTCGGCAAAAATATTTTGACGAAATTAAAGCGAAGTGTTTTTCCTTATAACTTTTTATTGGCCTTATAAAACTTCACTTTTTATACCCTTACAAAGGGTACTATAATTTTGCCCAGAAGTTTGCAACACGCAGAAATATTCATTTCCGACCCCATAAACTATATATATTCTTAATCAGGGTGACAAGCTGAGTCGATTGAGCTTTGTCCGTCCGTCCGTATGTTCGTTTGTCCGTCTGTCTGTCTGTCTGTTTCTACGAGAACTAGTCTCTCAGTTTTAGAGCTATCGATCTGAAATTTTGCACAGAGCCTTCTTTTTGCTGCACACTACTAATATGTCGGAACCGACCGGATCGGATGACTATATCTCATAGCTCGCATAGGAACAATCGGTCGGAAAACTAGTTTCAGTGAGAAAAACTGGTTTCTTTTCAATGGAAACGTCTCCAAACTTTGTAATCGTAGGTTTTCTATGTTTTTTCTTATAATTCTACCAAGTTTTATTAAAATCGGACAACTATATAGTATAGCTGACATACAAAAGATAGGTCTGAAAAACAGTCTTAGTTAGAAAAACTTTTTTGTTTTTAATGGTAGCATCCTGCAAATTTGTATTTGATTGTTTCACATGCTTTCACATAATTTTACAAATTTTTGGCCAAATTAGATGACTATATCATATAGCTCCCATACGAACGATCGGTCTGAAAATGGGAAAAAGAGTATTCTTTGAAAATATTTAAGCGAGCACTTGCAAGGGTATAAAAATTTCGGCACAGACGAAGTTAGTTTAGCTTTCTCATTTTTTTCTTTTTTACATCTTGGTCGTACAAACTTTAAAATAATTATACAAAAATTATTTATTCTAAACCTTAAAAGATAAGAATTAAATTGATTTTCAGCCGTTGGCATAAGAATTTTGAGGAGTGAATTTTATTAATGAAATAACAATTAAATTGATAAAAGCCTTCAAAATATAATTTCGATTAATAGAACGTTTAGTCCGCTTTTGTTTCAAATTGGACTTTGTGGTGGCCAGTCAAGAGTATGGACACCAACATCTTTCAAAAATGTTGTGATCATTCTGCTTTTTCGGCATTGGGCATTATCCTGTTGCAGAATGAATGAATCACCGATAAGCTTGTCTCCGGAAGGGAAAACGTTATCATTCAGCACTCTCAAATATTGGCCTTGGTTCATCGAGCCTTCAATGGGAATAGGGATGCCGGATATTTCAAAAATATCTATATCGATATTTTTGACGATATTGAAAAATTATCATTTCGATATAAATATTTTAGGGCAAAAAATATCGATAATATCGATATTTTCACAAAATGAGTCTAAATGGCTAAGTGTCTTTACTCTAAGCTGGTCTATTGAGGTAATTAAGATGTCATTTGACGCATAATAGGAACTACATTTTACAAAATAGATTAATTGTATTTTTATAAGTTTAACAAAAGATATGTATTTTATTTCATTTACAACAAAAGAAGTTTTGGAATCTTATTCATGATACATTCTGATGGGATTGAGGGAAGACGCTTAACGTAAAAAGTAAACAAATTTTTATGTTTTAAAACATTTTTTTGCTCGCCAAAAAACCACAAGAAACAGTTGAATGCAGCAGTGTGACCGAACGCAGGAAGCAAAATATCGCCGAAAAAATCGCCATAAAATATTCGATATGCGATATATCGCCTCATAAAAATATTCGATAATGATATATCGTTTTTTTTGGACAAAAATATCGATATTTCGATATTATTTCCGGCATCCCTAAATGGGAATCAAGTCACCCATTGTATAAAATGCATCCCTAGAACATGACAGAGCCTGCGCCGTGACTTACTGTTTTGCAAACGGGCCTACTTTTTTGTCGTTGTGCCATTTGCAGCCTTACAAAAATCTTTTGCCTTGATGAATTATACTTAATGAACTTTCGTTTGTCCACAGAACGCTGTATTCTGGTCAATTTGTGAATTCACAATCGCTAAGTGTCGTATATCAGAGGTTGCCAAGCCACATTGCTCAAGAATTAAATCAACTGCGCGTTGTTATATTCTGTTGTTGTTGCTGAACTGCTCCCAAGTACACATTTTGGGCCCACCACTGTCTTAGATAATTGTGAATAGTCTGTGTCTGTGTATTGTGTAGTCTGTTGAAAGGTATATTAAGAGGTTAGAAGCTACTTCATCTAAGTGTCGCTAGGATCAATACGGTCATAGTGGTATCCCGGTCCATCTGCGATTCGTAAATTATCCCAAATTCTTCTTATCTTTATTAGGTGAGCAATGGAAATTCCCAAATTAACAAGAAAAATTGTCGGAAGGTAAGCGTTTTACGTCTGAAAACTGAACCGATCTGAACCGTTTTGTTTAGTGGTTTTTGGTTCGGTTCAGCATTCTAAGATCGGCTTGCATTCCTAGTTTTAAATTACTATATATAATATATAATAAGAAAAAAATCATATATTTTGTCCGAAAAGTTAAAAGTTTAAATTTAAAAAAAGCTTGCTCTTGGCTTTACTTAAAGAACTTTACGTAACAATATTTTGAAGCTCGAAGCTTTTAAGTAAGGGCGCTGTAGTCTGTCTTACTAAGACTTTTTTTTCAAGCCTAAGGCTGCCTTTACATAGTAGGCCTTCATGTTGTCCAGTTTTCTGTGTAAATAACTTATAAATCGTCATGTTTGAATATTGAGAAAATTTTTAGCGCTCATTCTCAAAAAGTTTTTAAATTTTCCTGGGATGCTTCTGAGCTCACCATTTAATTTGGCGAACATTTCCTCTTGGGGGCGAGTTAAGTTTAGCTCGTCCACCCAGCAAGAGCGCTTGGCTTTCGGCTCGTTCTCTTCGTCGTCAACAGCAATAAAACCCATACCAACGCTGATAATTGCCGCTACCAGCTGGCCCTGAACTTCAGACTCCATTTTTATATCTTGACGAATCAATGAGAACTAAAAACACAACTGTTTCACAGGTTCACAGATTGATCTAGTGCCTCAACTTGAACACATTTCATAACACATGATGACATGACATTCAGTGTAAATGGAATCACATTTCTCAATTTCTCAATTCTCATTTCTTTATCGTCATGTCTCATGTGTCAGGCTGTGTAAAGGCAGCCTAACTCTTCTATTGAAGCTATACTTTATAGACTGTCGATTTTGACCAAACTTAATGAAATCATAAACAATCATTGAGAATTCACTTATACGTTGTCTGATAGCGATTCCAGCGAAAAAAACAAGATTTACTCACTAAAACTTATATTCGAACGATTGTTCCTATGGCAGCTATACTCTATTGGCGTCCGATCTGGCCAGTTGAGACAAATGTGCACTGTATTTGTACCACAAGACTTTTTGGAAAGTTTTTTCAAGCTGACTAAGGAGCAGCAGCTGGAAAAACAAATTTGTTTAATATGTTAAAAATTAGCGGGTTTTCAGCACCTACATCTAATTTTCTTCGACTGAATCGGCTGTTTCGCCTAGTGTGCATTATGCGGTGGTTTCAAGCCTTCACGACAGTCGCAATGTAAAGGATTGGACTTGAGCACCGGTTATTGATAATATTTACTATTAATATCTCCAAAAAGCTAGCAAATTATACCATCTCGCCCCTATTTTAATTAAAGACCAAACATCTGTTGACTCTAATCAAATAGTCCAAAATTTTGAATGCTAGTAATCAAAAGTAAGTTCCCTTGCAAGTCACTAGTAATTCCACTGTCGATTTCCATGTGAAGCGGTAAATTTTGATTTCAAGTCTGATTTAATTATATTAAGCTGATAAGCAAGACTATGGTTACTACTTTGATTTCGTTGTCCTTCCCCTTGAATTTTCTTCACCTAATATTGAGCAATCGGTTTTAACAGTTTAGACCAATTCGAACTTTTTCCGACCTGAACTATTGTTGTAATTTGCACTTAAAATACGAACATTTACTCGAAAATCGACCATAAATTCGGAATAAGTCTCTGCAGGACCGTTAAAGAAAGCATTTAGTTTATCCGAGACCTGGCCCTGCTAAGCGACCAGTCGGCAGTTTTGGGAAGCCTTTAGGTACCCTTTTTGTGCCCTTGCAAAGGGTATTATAATTTTGCCCAGAAGTTTGCAACGCATAGAAATATTCATTTCCGACCTCATAAACTATATATGTTCTTGATCAGGGTGACGAGCTGAGTCGATTGAGCTTTGTCCGTCCGTCTGTCTGTTTCTATGCAAACTAGTCTCTCAGTTTTAAAGCTAACGAGCTGAAATTAAGCACAGAGTCTTATTTTTGCTGCACACTACTACTATGTCGGAACCGACCGGATCGGATGACTATATCTCATAGCTCCCATAGGAACAATCGGTCGGAAAACTAGATTTAGTGAGAACAATTTTTTTCTTTTCAATTGGAAAAGTCTTCAAACTTTGTTATCGTAGGTTTTCCGATTTTTTTATAATTCTACCAAGTTTTATTAAAATCGGACAACTATATGGTATAGCTGCCATACAAAAGATAGGTCTGAAAAACAGTCTTAGTTAGAAAAACTTTGTTTTTAATGGTAGCATCCTGCAATTTTGTATTTGTTTGTTTCACATGCTTTCACATTACTTTAAAAATTTTTGGCCAAATCGGATGACTATATCCTATAGCTCCCAAATTGGAAAAATGGTATTTTTTTTAAATATTTAAGCGAGCACTTGCAAGGGTATAAAAACTTCGCCACAGACGAAGTTAGCTTAGCTTTCTCGTTTTTTATATGGAATTGACACCCAGCTAAATCCATTTCGGTTCCAGTTCGGAACAAAAACTGTAAAACAACCATCATTACCGATGCTCGAGTCGAGGTGTATTCGAAGGGAACAAATTGTGATGAGCATAATGCTTGTCTGCTTATGTGCGTGTTGATGCAGTTTTTAATGCGACTCTGTGTCGTCGGTTGGCGTAAAATAACTCTTGGGAGCAAGGGCTGGCCCGTTGCTGCCTTGTCTAATGGGTAATTTATGATTTCAGCATGAAACGTAGATTAAACTATACCAATGGAAAAAATGTAAACATTATTTCTGAGAATTGTTTTATTTGTTAGACGGCGTTGTTATAAGTAGCACAAGTTTTGCAAAAGAAAAAGTAAAACCATGGAAAAAGCAATTTAATATGATTTAAGCAATGCCAATCGGGTCGTGGAAAAAGACATTTGGGTGGAATGAGCTAATTAAAATCTAGTTAACTTAGTTTCTCACGAAACGTGCGACGCAAGCTTTGAGCGTTGAAACATTCCATCACGAAAGCTAACCGTCTCTACATAGTAGTTCGACCATGGGTCAACGTTGCATTTGAACAATGGCAAGGCCACGATTTGATTAATTAATAAAAATGTCTAATTGTCCTGGCCTTGTACCCGAGATATTCTTACTCATTCATTAGAGATTTGGGAAAAAAGCCAGCTGCTGGTCAGAAGGCAATTAAAGCTCATTCTTTCGTCCGTCAGAATATTCAGACTGACTAGACAGACAGATTTCTCTGGAAATATTTGGCTCACACATGTACGGAAGCAACTGAAACGTAAGAATATGGCAGTCTGCCAGTGTGTGTGAACTCACCCTTACCACAATGCAGTCAGTCTCGTAACAACTAACCAAAAAGAATTAGAGCAATTTAATTGACACAATTTACCTTATTTTTTAGATGGCATTATTATAAATTTAAATAAAGGCTCATCCAGGGTTTTCTTTTTAACAATAAGTTGTATACAGCTTTATGTAAGTTTACTTCGGACACATGACATTGCATATTTCTGGCGATGGAAGCGATTTATTTCACACTTAAATGAAGAGGTACGTGGAGGGTAAATTTAAATCATAGAAAAATAATTTGGTCAGCTTGTTTGCAGACACGAAATTGTAGTGGACTTAACCCTTTATATGGCACCGTCTCCGATTTTAAGGCGGTTTAATTTTATTTGATAGAAAATTAAAATTGAAAAATACACTTCTTTTCGTTTTGGCCATCTTTAATTGTTGGCACTTTAATTAAGGAAAAACGAAATGTTGCATAAATGCATCAGATCTGCTTGAAACGAAAATAATTCTTATTATTATCAGAGTATTCATTGAATTAAAAACTCCATTGTGATGATGCACATTTAACAGAGCTTTTTAATTCAAATTAGTTTTGCAAATATATTTTAAGTTGTATAAAAATTTGAAAAACTTTTATTTCTTTTTTTGAAACATAATGCTACTTCTCATTTGTCACGCAATTCTTTTTACAGCTTTGATTTATTGTCAATTTTTGTTAACATTTATGCGACTTAAAGCCGAAAGTCAGAAAATCCTAAAACCTTCCCAGATGATCCATTTGCCATGTGTACACGTTTGTACAAAAGACAAGCATTGCTCTCTGTCAAGTCCAGTAAATGATAAAACATTCTATCTTGCCAGCGTCTGCTTATTAATGAAACTTTACAAATGCCGAAAAAACAAAAAAATTGAATGGGCTCCGAAAGCTTCATTAGCTCGGGAAGCAAGGCAGTACTTGCAAGCAACTGCAGTTGTTTCTCGTTCATATTCAAACTACGTGTTCTCCACTTCATTTCCATTTCATTTTAGATCATTTTGCTTGAATCACTGAGTCGTACACCCCGTCATCTGCGGTATCAAGATGTTATTCATCTGGACAAAAATTGCTATCGTCATCATCAGAAAATTTGAGTTCATCCTCGCTATCCACACTGTCAAAAATTCTAGAGATTTGCAAAGGCGTTGGTTCCCTAAGTAAAAAGTGTCCTTGTTTATATATTTGTGGTGCCCCTAGAAGAACATACAACACAAACCACAAACCACAAACATTAAACAATACCGACACATACACATAAAAACTAAATTAAAAAAACATGTATGTTGCAGATGTACATCAAAATATCGACTGCAGAACTTAACTCACAAATGCTGTTTGATGTATGTTTGCAACACAGCGATTCTCACAATTTACACTTAGTACACAAAATGACACATGAAAACTCGACTGCGCATGCATTATAGGTATAATTACCTGTTGTGTTGAGAGACTTTTCTTAAAAAACCACATTAAGTATAACAGCCATGCTCCCATTTTCGCTTTCGCAAAAACTTTGCGATATGATGACCAAATTGTCAAAATTAGTGCTCCGACATTCGGAAATCGCAGAGTTTTGTCGTTTTTAAGCCACGACCAAGTCGATTAAGCTTTTTTCTTGAATTGTGTCAAGTAAGTAGTTGTGAGAGTTAAGGTAAGTACGCAGAAAAAAAAAATCTGAAATCAATCCGAAACGGGATTAAAAACAGGGTTTATCCTGGAGCAGGCTTAAAGTGATCCTGTTTGGGATTAAAAAAAAAGGTGGGAGGGAAATCAATCTTTTCCGGGATCGGATCAAGAATATGCGGGATTACCCTATTTTCAATCCCGTTTCGGATTGATTTTGTTTTTCAGTGAATTTACAAATAAAGGAGGGTATTTACAGGTGTTGGTGAATATTCACAAATGGAGTAGCCATTTTCTAGGTACGTCGAACAATTTTACGAATGAGATATAGCTCAGGTGAAGAGGCTTTATCCTTCTATTTGCCATGTCTGTTGGATGGATCATTATTAGTCTCCTCCGAGGCCTGATCCCATTTATCTTTCTCCTTCTAAGGAGACGTCTCGCGAGGTTGTTTGGATGGCATGTTACTGTATTCAGGTAACGAGCAGACGGTTTGTGTGTGTGACAAACCATAGGGAATCCTCAAACCTTTAGATGTAACACTCTGCTTCACTGATATGTCTAATTATTTTGGCCTGAAAACCAGGCGTGTTATTGCAGCAGTACAATAAATGTACTTTAAATTATAAATGTAAAAGTGTTAATGTTTGTGTGCTTGAGCATCAAATCTCTCTGAAATGACTAATCGGATTTGGAAAAAATGTTGCATACAGATAGTTGACCTCGAGCATAGGCTGATTAGCTTTTAGGTAAATGGTCTAAAGCCGCAAAACTTACATAATTTTTCAAATGTGCGTAGAATCGCTATAACTGTAAACGGTTGCTAGAAGCTTATTGCTTCAAACATTCTAAATTTTGCTATTTTTGAGATTTTTTTAAATATGCCTGGAAAACTAGAGTCTGACTTGTCGCAAAGCCCAAAAAGAGCAAGACGGATGAGTGGAATGAGAATTCAAATAACTTCTTTGCAAGCAAAGAATGACACAGGTAGGCGGCAAGGAGATTGGACATCTGCCAAAACAAGCGTGGCGTGATGAACAAGTGGAGCGGGAGGCCGGACTAAGATCTGCCAGAAAGCTGGTGAGACAGCAGCGGCAGCAAGTAGATGCAGAAAGGACTTACTTAAAATAGTTGGGGTGTTTTTAAAAGAGCTGTATTTGAGTATGATCCAAGTAGTCGGTATGACAGCCATTAACTACTAAAATTTCAAAAAATTAACAGCGCATACCAATTTTGCGATGCTCCAAAGTAGAGAGAGCTGGAATTTGTTGTTTCGAAGGCAAAGTAGTAATTCTTGCATGTGACCTTACACATGAAAGGACATCCTGAATCACATTGAAAGTCCTGTTATTGAGGAATGAATTGAAAGATTTGAGGATTGAGTGTTCCCTTTATTTTAGCTAGAAGGTAATTGTGCCAGTCACGGTCAAATGCCTTTTTCATATCCAAGCACGCTGCCACAGCGTACTCCTTAGTTTGAAATCTTTCCAGGACTAAGTCAAAGAGGGCCTTCCAGTGTCTTCTGTACCAGTTGAGTTTTATTTCCCGGGCAGTGTTAAAAGGCTGGAACCTGTCCTCCAAGCTGAAACCTGTTGCAATCAGTTATGGATCTAAAAGAGATCAGCTTAGTGTATCAGCTTATGATTGACTAACACACAAGCCTCTTAGGTGATCAGTTCGGTAGAGCGCATTTCCTTCCGAGCTGTAGAAGGGCCCTGCGTGACAAATGGATAATAAAATAATATTAACAACTCAAACGTTAATTGATTGCATTCGCCAGCATAAAAAGTGCTCATTCAGCTTTATTAAAGTGTGTCAGGAAATCGAAATGTCAAAGGGAAAACTTGCTCCCGCCATAAATAACCATTAAAACCCCTGGTTGTCTTATAAATAGTAAAAGGTTGGCGCTTTCATTGCATTTTGCTTCCAGCTTCTTGCCTTCTTAATTACTCGTTGACTTCTTTCCTCTTTTGCATATCAGTGTCAGCTGCAGGCTGTCGCAGGCTAACGCTTCTCCCGGACTACCGGGTGCATGTCCTGTTTGGATCACGCTGCAGTTAATATTGCCACGACAACGACTTCTTTCGAATTCAGGTAGTTAACCTGCTGCACTTTTTGTTTTGCGAATCTTGTCAAGGCATTTTCATTTCCTATCCCAGCAATTCATTTCATATTTAAATTTATCAGTTTCCATCCCTAATTTCTTGGCCAGGTCTTAAACTTTTTTGATTCATTGCTGCATTTGTGTGAGTCCCCTTAACTTTTGCGAAATTAGCAGCTCATAAGCCAAGAGGTTGAGAGAATTGCTTGGTGTAGGCCTTTTCTGCTTTGTAAAGTTAGTTGTTTGTTTAATGCATTTAGTTTGTTAATAAATTTTACATTATTTTAATTTTTTAAATTGAGAAATATATTTGCCAATTAATTTACAATGAAAATGCGATGTATTTTACGATTGGCTTCTTATTGATAGCTTACACCAAGTGTAATGAGCTCCACTCTTTAAGAAGGAAAGGTAAAGTCATATATAAACAAGTAAGAAAGTCGATCCAGACCGACTGCGCTGCTAGTGCGCTGCAGTTGCAAACATTCTGTTGCACAGTTTGACTATTGCTCATCCGATCCGAGCAAAAATTAATTTTGATTAACAAATATGTCCAGAAGGTTCGAGCCTTCTATGATTAAATCTAGCAAATAATTTGCTGGGGCGGCAAAAATTTGAAGAAACTTAATTACTTGGTTATATCAATGCGGCTGTTGATACTTGTCAACAATATGTTCTTTATAGGGTCGGATATGTTTCCTTCATGCGATTTAGAAGAACTAGAGCAACCAATATTGTCCGTACTCAGATGAAGTTTATTTCAAATGTTTGCCACGCTCCCTCCAACCCCGTAATGAAATACGTTCAATAACCCCAACAATTTGGAAGAAGTCAAATCCTATTTTACAGTGTATGTGGTGTATGTGCTTGATCTGCGTACGGACAATAGGAGTCTACATACAAAACTTGGTTGCTCCAGCAGTATAACGGGTATAAAAATCTTGGGCGGCAAGTACGAGTATTATGTCTATTTTGTACTCAATCTAACATATTTTGCGATTGAACTGTAGAGAACTTTATTGAGTTTGTAATCTTACTGTAAGATCGAAATGTTCTTGATTCACTGTCGTTTTTCTGTTTTAGTTCCGTTTTCTCATGTTCCTGTTTTTGGAAATCCAGGTGAATTTTATGCATTTGCATAGCTCATGCTCAAAATGAGCAGTACAAATACACCAAATCCACTTTGTGATACCTAATGACTCCACCTAATGATAAAACGGTTTGAATTCAATCGTGTTTAGTCTAGAACGCCTGAAGTCGATTTTTCCTGGGAGTATTTTTGCTCTTCAGATCAGCTCCGATGCCGTCTTCTGCTCCCTTTCCGTGCGCAGTTGCAGGCAAACTCCATTAAAGAGGCTTACATCAAATTCTTCCCTAAAATGCAGAATACTACTCAAAATATGCCTGTTGCCCTCAATAAGTGTAAAATATGCAAGGTACCCGTCCGTGTGAATGAAAGGATCTCAGAGATGGTAAAAGGTTGAGGTTTGACATGGATGGGAAATATGATTCTTATGCTTGCAGGCAAATCAAGATTATTTTAAATTTTTACCATGCCCCTTCACTGCAGCAGCGCAGTAACACTGCTCACAGCTGCAAATGCAGCATCAACGTTACGTACTGAGCATACTCTTGGTTGGTGCAGAGTATACTACAGAAGGGCTTAATCGAAGTTCATCTTTTGTTTTTAATGTTTCTGGTGAATTCCATTTTTATTAAGGCATTGTACACATAAGGGATTTTTGCACTTATTTGCACAATCCAACGATATTATTGATTGTTTTCGCTGATTTATTATCTTTCTATAAATTTCCATACGGCTTTGTATAGTGAAGCATGATTTTTATACTCTGTACCGTAGGTAGATAGAGTATATCAGGTTAGTGCAAAAGTATGTAACAGCCAAAAGGAAGTATCTCCGACCCCATAAAGTATATATATTCTTGATCAGCAACAACAGCCGAGTCGATATAGCCATGTCCGTCTGCCAGTCTGTCCGTATGAACGCACAGATCTTAGAGATGGTAAAAGATCGAGGTTTAACATGTATGGGACATATGCTTCTTTTGTCTGCAGGCAGATCAAGGTTATTTTCAATTTCGGCCACGCCCCCTCCCGCCCCCGCATCTTTAAACCAAGTCATATCTCCCACATTTTTAAAGATAGATGGTTCGTTTCTTCTATATATATTTAGTAATCAGGATAACTTATCGATCCGCCAAAGGAATAGTGAAGATCGGATGAACGGTTGTCGGTTTATATTCAAAAGATGGTTCGCTGCTGCAGCGCAGTAGTATCGTTGCTTTGGGCTGCTACTGCAGCATCAAAATTTATGCTGAGCTTATAATTTCGTTGGTACAGAGTATGTTATAGTCGGGTTTGACCTACTTTCTTTCTTGTTTAAACATGAATCAAGTAGAAACGGTGTCAATAGTCCGGTAAGAGAGAAAACACTTGATGTAAGTACAAAATTCGTATATCAAGTACGATTTTTTCAATCCCGAAATGCTTGATTTTAGACTGTTTTGTGATATATACATACTTATGCTTTGAATTATTTAAATATCTGTTTAATCACACTAGTAGCTTATAATGGTCTCAAGTCAAGCTCGATTATGTCTTAAAATAAGTACAAAACGTTCGTTATTAAAGTCCAGTAATTAATAATGCCAGTCCAAAAACATTCTAGAAAGCAAACAAAATTATAACAAAAGTGTTGGAGCAAGTTGGGAATTTTAAAATCAGACTGGCTTAAAAATAATTCGTATTTTCTGTTGTGCACTTTGTGGAGCTAGGATTATGAGTCTATTTTGTACTCAATCCAACATATTTTGTATTTGAACGTAGAACTCGCTCTTCTAGAATTTTTCATCTCACTGTGAGTACAAAATGTTCTTGATTCAAGAATGTTTGTTCTCACTTCAATAATATTTCCACCCATATTTCAAGCTTTGAATGTTTTGAACTCAATTAAAGAAGAAAAAATCATACTTGAAATTTCAAGTACATAACGGCTTAAATTCTATCCCGTTTGGTCTAGAGCTCCTGTATCCTTTATTTCTGAGTGTGGAATTTCCATTTTATTTTACTAAAAACCGGGGCCGTGAAATCAAATTAAATGTACTTCAACACAAAATAATTTTTTCCTACTCCCCTTTTTGGTATTTGGTATCTTAGTGCACTTTCAAATCATATAAATTAAGCACAATAATCTATTGCAAATATTGGATATGCAGTATGTATAAATGGAAACATTTTTGATAATGTTCGATAAATTTAATTAATGTGTTTTCGCTTGTGGTGTCCATGTATAGAAAAAACTTAACTAAAGTGCGCGTATTCTGTGGAGTAAAATCTTTCCCTCTGCGTTTCTCTGCGATAAGTATTTAATGTACGATAAAATAAAGTAGAAGTGTCTATTTAATGCTATGTCCGAAATATGCGAACATTCAGATACAAACATTCACAGTGGCTATTAAAGCATTTATAAATTGTTTTGGACAAACAAGAAGAGATGCGCAGCCTTAAATGGGTAGACTAAAAAAAGCTAACATATGATGAGGAAAGTGATAATGCTACCTACAGCTGCAATAGTAAATTGATACGCTATTTTTCACTCCAATATACATTTCTTGGATCATTTTGTGAACCTTATTCAAAAAATAAATTCGATAATTAATTTCAATAAGCCAAAAAATATAAATTTTTATGTTTAACTTCTTTTATGCAATTTCCATGTTGACGTAGAGCAGCGTCAATGTCAGCGTCGTTTTAAAAAAAATGTCCTTTAAGGTCCTTGTCCGAAAATGTAGCACTTCGTTCGGCAGAAACAATTTGATGTATAATTTTTTATGATACCTGCACAGCGATCAACCTTTCTGCTGTACACGGCCATTGATTGCGATATCCATATCCATATGGATATGATTGATCAACTGGATAATGTATATAAAGGGTGATTTTTATACCCGTTACTCGTAGAGTAAAAAGGGTATACTAAAGTCGTGCAAATGTATGTAACAGGCAGAAGGAAGCATCTCCGATATCATAAAGTATATATATTCTTCATCAGCATCCACAGCCGAGTCGATATAGCCATGTCCGTCTGTCCGTCCGTCCGTCCGTCCGTCCGTCCGTCCGTCCGTCCGTCCGTCCGTCCGTCTGTATGAACACCTAGATCTCAGAGACTAGAAGAGCTAGAGCAACCAAATTTTATACGTAAGCTTGTATTGTCTGTAGACAGATCAAGTTTGTTTCAAATTTTGGCCACGCCCCCTCCCGCCCCCGCAATAAAAAATATTGAATAACTCCCACAATTTTTAAGATATCGAGCTCAGATTTTGCAGTGTAGTCTATGTGGCCAATATCTACAATCTCACAAATTTTCAAAAGGATCGGATAATAAATGGCCGAGTTAAAAAAATGTTGCATACTTATCCGAGCTGAGCTGAGTAACGGGTATTTCGAAGTCGGGCAGGGCCGACTTTAACTTAAGCTCTCGTTTTTTTAGCAGTTTTCGGATTTGATTAAAAAAATACATAAAATTAAAAAAAAAAGTTCAAATCTTTATTTGATTTAATAAGACGATCTGCTGTGTTTCAATTTTGATACGAAAAAATTCAGAGCCTTAACATATCCGAACAAGCGTTGTTCGTTTATAAGTCGATTCATGGTTAAATTATACACCAAACTGAACATGTTTGACAGTAAAATGAGACACGAAAACAGCTGATCTGCCAAAAACAGTGTTGCCAAAAAGAAAGTTGTTAAAAAATCACATTTTATAAAAGATTTGAATCTTACTACCGATATACCTCCAAAGCCTACATTTGAAGTGGAAACCATTTTTTGGAACAATAAAGATAAAACTCCTTAGTCGGTACGATTTTGACGACCCCTCATTTTGGAATTCAATTGGAATGGATCACAGCTAAGATCTGCACCAGAGATGCCGGTAGGCTGTCTTGGCGAAACTGCATTAGAAGCATTCAGCATATGTGTTAGGCGAATGCACGCTTCCGAAGATCTAAGGACTCTTAAGATCCCCTTGAATAAAAGTCCATCCCTTCCACGAGATGTAATTGAGCTTTTAGAATAATTTTCAGTCCTTACATAATGACTGCAGTTTTGATCATGATTCGAATAATTCGGAATCAGATAGGGTAGGCGTGGTAAGGTTTTGTTTAATTATTTAGAGATTTTATACACAGAAAAAAAAAACTGAAATCAATCCGAAATGTTATTGAAAACAGGGTAATCCCGTAGCAGGCTTAAAATGATCCTGTTTTATGGGATTAAAAAAACAAATTGTGAGTGTAATCAATCTTTTTTGGGATCGTATCAAGACTATCCGGGATATTACTGTTTTCAATCCCGTTTCGGATTGATTTCTTTTTTCAGTGTATTTACTAATTATACCAAGTTTCCGCTCGAAATCTGCATTATTCGACTTAACGGCAATTATTTCGCTATTTGGCCCACTGTGCTGTGCTGAGTGCCAGATTTTCATCGAATCCACTGGAACAAAATTTGAATCTTGTAAGCAATAATCCTGCACGATTTAGATGAATTCACAAGTAAAACGTCTTAGCCGTTTCGTTTTCTCTTTTGGTTTTTGGTTCGGCTCAGCATCTTTAAGAACCCTTGGGCAATTCGCGGTTTGCTTCAATGTCAAAATGACCCACCCAAGTCAGTCATAATTTGGGAACTTGATTTAATCCCATAATATAATATAATTTAGTTTGGATTAAATCTGCACTTAAAAACATTTTATCAGATACAGACAAATCCTTCCAAGGACTAATATTGCAGATTCTTAAAACAAGATATGACTTTCTTTCATTCATTAAGCTTTTGACAGCTCCAATTCAAACCCATTCTCCTCAGACGTAGAATTGAAATTGCCACTGGCAAATCCTGACTTTCCGTTAACACTCCTTGGTCTGTCCCTAACTGCAGCACAGAGTTTTACAACCATTTTGTAAAGTTCTTTGTCAGATTTCGTGACATTTTGTCCATTGCCAATGGGACACTGTCGTTTCTCATTATGCCTTTGTATTTTATTTTTAGGCGCTGCTCCGCCCCACCTTCTTTTCGCACTTGCCTGCACTTGCCCGCCTTCGCCAGCTTTCAATCTGGCATCCTCTCTTCTGTGCATTTGTTGGTCAACAAGCTCTTGGCAGCAGAGGCATTCATTATGGTTTTGTTTTCTTTGGCATCCCCGTTCGGTTTCGCCTGGCATTTATTATGTTGCCCTCAAGGACACAGCAGCAGCAGCAGCAACAGCAGCCGCAGCAACACAACTAAGGCGGTCTGCAAGCATCACGCCCACAAAAATGACATTTTCTGTTGTGCTTACTGTTGGCCCTGCACACAAAGTGTGATAAATTAATACTGGCTTGCATGCATGTATGTATGTATTTGAATCCTTTTGTCAGACTGCAGCTTCATCTGCAGCTTATGCCTTGGCTTCCACCTACTTTGACCGATTGTGTTTGCAAAATTGTCAAAATTATTTTATCGTCTGTTCTGCACTGGAGTGCGAAATGAATTAGCAAATATTTGCAGCTGGCCGAGTGAACCCAGATTTGCATCGCTAGCTTAAGACACGTCCTTAAGGCAGCTGATGCCGAAAGAATCACGGGGATATGCAAAGCTCTTTGAAAGTGATATGAAAAGGATGGTTCCAGTTTACCGATTGCACTTGGCCTCGAGACCCGCTAATTTAAATCATTACGCATTTCGACCAAATGCCACTGACCGAGCTAATGCATCCCAATCTTAGTGTGCGGCTCTCCACGAGCTGTATTTCAATCAAGCTCGTTTCAATTTGGGTTAAGGCACGGCTTTGATGCTGACGCGAAATTAATCCCTTTGAAAGTTTCAAGGCTGCTTGTATTTTGGAAATTTATGCCATGCTCTTTTTCACTCCCAATGCCACGTAATTGCGGCAAATCCTTTGCTGACGCAAAACGCCATTTATTTGCCGTTCATTTTGCATTCAATTTACAACACGAATTTTTGTTTGTTAAGCTTCACCCGTCGCCTCTATCGCGTGTCGCGTAACTTTTTGTTTGCATCAACGATATGTAAAATGCGTGGCTTATCCGGATTACCAAATGCTGAGCGCACAAACATTAGCAGGAAGTGAACGAGCACCAACAAAAAACACAACGCGCCAGACCGACTGCGGCATTGGAGTAGCCTGAATACTCTAGGGCAGGGGGCTCAGCGATTGTTATGTCAGTGCAAACATATTATACATTTGAACAAAAGAGGAAAGTCAACTTCGGCTTCCCCTTATAATTTATCCAAATGAAGGTTTCCAATAAGAATCATTCAAAAGGTTAAATTTCGCTTTAAAGCAGGGATGCAAACCGGTTCTGAACCGAACCGGTTTTGAACCGAACCGAACCGCATATTCCAGCTAGGGAACCGAACCGCAAACCGAACCGGCTTCCTATCAGAATTGCTGAACCGAACCGAAAACCACAAAAGAAAACGGTTCGGTTCGGTTCAGCTTTCCCACGAGTTTTAACTGGAATCGCTTTCCCCAATGTTTTTGATTAATTTGGGAATTTGAATCGAAGATAAATTTTATACATTTCGTTCGATCCTCTACATAGGATGACTTGACACAAATTTTACAACTTGTAATACTGTAAGTCTTCTGCAATGGCCCGCCTATCGCTTAATATTCCTGTCATCAATATGTCTTTTTCCTCTAGTAGACAATAATTTCAATTCAATCTTCTTTACCTTAATTCAATCTTAGACAGCAGAGTTTTTATACTAGTTACTCGTAGAGTAAAAAGGGTATACTAAAGTCGTGCAAATGTATGTATCAGGCAGAAGGAAGCATCTCCGATATCATAAAGTATATGTATTCTTCATCAGCATCAACAGCCGAGTCGATATAGCCATGTCCGTCTGTCCGTCCGTCCGTCTGTATGAACACCTAGATCTCGGAGACTAGAAGAGCTAGAGCAACCAAATTTTAGATGTAAGCTAGTATTGTCTGTAGGCAGATCAAGTTTGTTTCAAATTTTGGCCACGCCCCTCCCGCCCCCGCAATAAAATTTTTTTGAATATCTCCTACAATTTGCTGAGCTATCGAGCTCAGATTTTGCAGTGTATTCTATGTGGCCAATATCTAAAATTCGTATGATATGATTAATAGGGTATTTAAGATGCATGGAACGTATTCTTTTCTGGCTGACATTCTCTCTTTTCGAAGGGCATTCCTCTAGGAATTTATAGACGAATTCTAAAAGTCCGACATAATAACTATGCACATTCTTCTAAAGATTTTAAAGATATTCAAATGGATTAGAAGAATTAATTTTCAAAAGTGTTCGAATAGTCACATTTCTACAGAAATTATATTTCTTTATTTGCCTTTGTGAACCACTGAACCGAACCGAAACCGCGGTTCAGTTAGCTCCAAAAACCATGTACTGAACCGAACCGGCGGTTCAGAAATTCTGCGAACCACTGAACCGAACCAGTACTTATTTTCGAATGGTTTGCATCCCTGTTTTAAAGACTGCTGGTTAAGTTATTTCCCAATAAATGGCGCCTCTTCTATTATCATTGATGCTTGATGAAATTGGGCATAGTTGTGCATTAGCAGATAATAATAACGAGAGCGTAAGTAAAAGTCGGCCCTGCCCGACTTCGAAATACTTGTTACTCAGCTCAGCTCGGATAAGTATGCAACATTTTTTTAACTCAGCCATTTATTATCCGATCCTTTTGAAAACTTGTGAGATTGTAGATATTGGCCACATAGACTACACTGCAAAATCTGAGCTCGATATCTTAAAAATTGTGGGAGTTATTCATTATTTTTTATTGCGGGGGCGGGTGGGGGCGTGGCCAAAATTTGAAACAAACTTGATCTGCCTAGAGACAATACTAGCTTACGTATAAAATTTGGTTGCTCTAGCTCTTCTAGTCTCTGAGATCTAGGTGTTCATACAGACGGACGGACGGACAGACGGACATGGCTATATCGACTCGGCTGTTGATGCTGATGAAGAATATATATACTTTATGATATCGGATATGTTTCCTTCTGCCTGTTACATACATTTGCACGACTTTAGTATACCCTTTTTACTCTACGTGTAACGGGTATAAAAAGACGACAATAATTAAAAGACGCCCATAAATTTACACAAAACGAGAGCGTAAGTTAAAGTCGGCCCTGCCCGACTTCGAAATACCCGTTACTCAGCTCAGCTCGGATAAGTATGCAACATTTTTTTAACTCGGCCATTTATTATCCGATCCTTTTGAAAATTTGTGAGATTGTAGACATTGGCCACATAGACTTCACTGCAAAATCTGAGCTCAATATCTTAAAAATTGTGGGAGTTATTCAATATTTTTTATTGCGGGGGCGGGAGGGGGCGTGTCCAAAATTTGAAACAAACTTGATCTGCCTACAGACCATACTAGCTTACGTATAAAATTTGGTTGCTCTAGCTCTTCTAGTCTCTGAGATCTAGGTGTTCATACAGACGGACGGACGGACGGACGGACGGACAGACGGACATGGCTATATCGACTCGGCTGTTGATGCTGATGAAGAATATATATACTTTATGATATCGGAGATGCTTCCTTCTGCCTGTTACATACATTTGCACGACTTTAGTATACCCTTTTTACTCTTCGAGTAACGGGTATAAAAAAAAGAAGTGGGCGTCGTGGAACACCCGGTACGAGCGAAGCTCTTTACGAGGAATAATCATAATCTGATTTAAAAATACAATACTGGCAAATCAATATAAAGTAGTTTTGTTTTGTGTATTGTAAATGTAAGAGCAACGTGAGAGCATAAACCAAAACCCACAAAGTGGTGTTCGAAAATTATCGATAGTGAGCACAATTAATAGTCTTGAAAATCGTTAACAGTAAAAGTCGAACCTGACAAATATCAAGGCTAAAGGCGCTAAAGAAGAAATCGTTCAACACTGGACTGACTGATTAGAACGTGATGGCCAAATGGCTCCGGAACATCGAATGACGATTCGTAAATGTAAAACCTGCTTCATAGCGGCAGTTCGAAATACCATATCGCTATCGTGATACTAGCAGACGCCTGGGCGATGCACAATGACCAGACTCGCGAATTTTGCATTTCAAAAATCAATTTTCGATTGTCGATTTTTTTGAGCATACACAGAGTGAAAATCCGTGAACATTGGTGTCAATATGGGCACATTCGTTGTCAAAAACTATTCATGAACGGATTTTCAGTTTTTGAGAACATTTTAAACTAAAACGAGAAAGCTAAGCTAACTTCGTCTGTGCTGAAGTTTATATACCGTTGCAAGTGCTCGCTTTAATATTTTCAAAAAATACTGATTTTCCCATTTTCCGACCTATTGTTCGTATGTGAGCTATATGATATAGTCATCCGATTTGGACAAAAATTTGTAAAACTATATGAAAGCATGTAAAACAAACCAATGCCAAATTGCAGGATGCTACCATTAAAAACAAAAATGTTTTTCTAACTAAGACTGTTTTTCAAAAATATCTTTTTAATGGCAGCTATACCATGTTGTTGTCAGATTTTAATAAAACTTGATAGAATTATAAAAAAACAAAGAAAACCTACGATTACAAAGTTTGGAGACGTTTCCATTGAAAAGAAAAAAGTTTTTCTCACTAAAACTAATTTTCCGACCGATTGTTCCTATGGGGGCTATGAGATATAGTCATCCGATCCGGTCGATTCCGACATATTAGTAGTATGCTGCAAAAAGAAGGCTCTGTGCAAAATTTCAGCTCGATAGCTTTAAAACTGAGAGACTAGTTCGCGTAAAAACGGACACACAGACAGACGGACGGGCAAAGCACAATCGACTCAGCTCGTCACCCTTATCAAGAATCAATATAGTTTATGTTGTTGAAAATGAATATTTCTATGCGTTGCAAACTTCTGGGCAATATTATAATACCCTTTGCAAGGGTATAACAAAAATTTGAGGTCCAGGGTCCAGGATCCAGTCCAGGACCAGATCCAATTCCAAGTCCAGGTCCGATATCAGCTCCGAATCCGCAGAGACATCCGCCTTGTACAACACCCCACCTGCCTTAGTAAATTAAATTAAAACGAGAAAGCCAAGCTAACTTCGTCTGTGCCGAAGTTTTTATACCCTTGCAAGTGCTCGCTTAAATATTTTCAAAAAATACTTTTCCCATTTTCTGACCTATCGTTCGTATGGGAGCTATATGATATAGTCATCCAATTTGGACAAACTACTTGTAGAATTATGTAAAAGCACGAGAAACAAACAAATCCAAAATTGCAGGATGCTACCAATAAAAACAAAAAAGCTTTTCTAACGAAGACTGTTTTTCTGACCTATCTTTTGTATGACAGCTATACCATATAGTTGTCCGATTTTAATAAAAACTGGTAGGATTATAAAAAAACATGTAAAACCTACGATTACAAAGTTTGTAGACGTTTCCATTGAAAAGAAAAAAGTTTTTCATACTAAAACTAGTTTTCCGACCGATTGTTCCTATGGGAGCTATGAGATATAGTCATCCGATCCGGTCGGTTCCGACATATTAGTAGTATGCTGCAAAAAGAAGACTCTGTGCAAAATTTCAGCTCGATAGCTTTAAAACTGAGAGACTAGTTCGCGTAGAAACAGACAAACAGACAGACGGACAGACGGACGGACGGACAGACGGACGGACAAAGCTCAATCGACTCAGCTCGTCACCCTGATCAAGAATATATAGTTTATGGGGTCGGAAATTAATATTTCTATGCGTTGCAAACTTCTGGGCAAAATTATAATACCCTTTGCAAGGGTATAAAAAATAAAAAAATTTCGGACTTACTGGGAGTGGAGCCCAAGACGCCCAGCTCGTTAGGCTGTTGCCAAGCCGCACGTCTGAATGGATACTTATACTTTTCGGTGAAGAACATTTGTTCTCAAAAATTTGAGAGCACATTGTGTTCTTGTTTTGAGATGAAATAATCTTATTTTCTGAATAGGGGGCTATGGGTGCTGAAGCGTAGCCAAAAAATCTGTCGCAAAGACAATCGTTTTCTGGATTTACCCCCCAGTCGACCGTCCGTAAAAGAGCTTCGCTCTTTAAACATTCAAGAAAAACGTCTGCCGGCGTTCTAGGCCAATCGGGATTGATTTTATACCCTTTCTACTTAAAATCAAGTACATTTTCCTTACAGTAAGATGAAAAATTCAAGAACGTTCATAATTCAAGTGCAAAATATGTTAGATTGAGTAAAAAATTGACTTTTAAAGCTAACTCGCAAAATTAAGCAACGGAGCATGCGAACTATTTTTAAGCGAGTCTGTTTTTGAAATTCCCAACCGCTTCTAACAATTTTGATATGGAGAAATGGTTAATTTCTAACTGAAGTATTCATAACTTGTTCTTTGGTTATTTCACAACCCACAGTTCTTTGGTTCAACACAGAGACCTTGTTTTAATGGGCTCAAACCAATAACATATTGTACTTCCTTGCTTGCTTTTTTCCCTCTAGAATGTTTTGTATTGACATTAGAAATGGCTGGACTTTAAGAAAGAATCTTCTGTACTTATTTTGAGAGTTAATGGTATTGGTTCTAACCTTGATTCAGTCCATGCTTTATACAATATTAACATTATTTTTGATCTATGTGGCTTAAAATTCGCCTTCGACATAAAAACTACACAAATCGTATGAGAATCACGTGGTTCTTGGGTCGGAGTCGGCTAGTACAACACTTGAGAGTATTCAATATATTTATTCACTGTTGGGTGAAATTCTAATTCCTAACTTTCTTGAAAAATATTACACCCAGAAAAAAGTAGAACGAATATCTTAACAGCGAATGCTCTTAAAAAATATTTATTCGTCCTTGAATTTTCAAGAATTTCGCTTTTGAATTCGAGCTAAATTCGTTCTCAGCTTAGAGTATTTAGGCAAGGGAACTAAGGTAAAGAAACAGAGAGGCGATGAATTCTCAGTTTAAATTGTAGGCAACAGCCATTGGCATTGCTGAGAACTAGAGAGAGACTTGTTCTCATTTGTTGCTCGCGCTCTCCGCTTGTGGCTCCCCCGCACTTAAGTTGCCAGCAAGCTCGAAATCGAGAACGCTTGTCTGCTTGTATTTTGGGCAGATTTCGTCTTAGTCACCATGCAGAAAAAATTCGTGCGGATTTGTGCTAAATTTTTCTGGATGAAGGAAAATTCTTATGCCCGTCGCATACGGCTGCCCCAGGAATAATCGGTCGAATAACTAGATTTGAACTTGAAAACTTAAACTAGATATATGAGTTGTTCATATTAAATGAGATAATTATTTTGTACAGTGCACTGTTGTTAACATTGGAGTATATCAATTGATTGAAATTCGATATCAAATCTTTTATAACATAATGCGTTACTCAAAATGGCCGATATATTGTTAAACTAGAGGCATCAGGTGGCAATACCTCGTGCACAATTTTTCTTTAGCACTCTAAGTTCGGGTTTAATTGGCCCATTTTTACAAGCAACGCACAGAGCCAGCATCAGTTGCTGGCTGATAATTATACTAGATGAAAGCTAAAATTTCGAAAAACTCACCAACGATTAAAGGACCCATAGAGATCTTACTTAGAAACTTTACTGTGTGGAAAACTTCTAGGTAGGGGGTAAGCTATTAAAATGTTTTTTCGCACCTACCTTTATATTTTTTTTAAATGAATGCCTAAAATGTTAAGAATATTGTGTCAAAATTTCAAGTCGATTGGAGCAAAATTGACGAAGTTACGAGTATTTTTATACCTGTCGCATTTCAGGTACCGTACAAATTTTGTAGTGTTCAAAACTTTAAAGCGTTTTTCCCACAACTCACGTTTTCAAAGTCTGTGCCCCTCATAACATAAAAACTACTGAGCCGAACATTTTGAAATTTTGAACACTATTTCTGAACATAATTTACGAGGTAGCGCCGTCGAGTCAAGCCCGACTATAACATACTCTGTACCAAGAAATTTTGTCTTTTGATCATAACTCGAAAACCGTTCATCCGATCTTCTTCATTCCTTTGGCGGATCGATAAGTTATTCTAATAACTAAATATGTCCAGAAGGAACAAGCCATCTATCTTCAAAACTGTGAGAGATATGCCGTTTTTTCTAAATTGCGGGGGCGGGAGGGGGCGTGGCCAAAATTGAAAATAAACTTGATCTGCCTGCAGACATAAGAAGCATATGTCCCATACACGTCAAACCTCTATCTCTTACCATCTCTGAGATCTGTGCGTTCATAAGGACAGACGGACAGACGGACATGGCTATATCGACTCGGCTGTTGATGCTGATCAAGAATATATTTACTTTATGGGGTCGGAGATGCTTCCTTCTGGATGTTACATACTTTTGCACAAACTTATAATACTCTATGTACCTACGGTACAGAGTATAAAAATTTTCGATCGATAATTTGGTACACGCACAAAATAAATTGGAAAATTTATAATTTTCTACATTTTCTACATTTTAATATCTTTAAATAAATCGTTTCATTGCATATGGGTTTTGCTGACGTTTCAACTAATTAAAAAATACTTTAAGTCACCTGAAAATTAATTGCATCATAAAATATAGTGTTGTGCACATTTACTCTGGCTTACTAGGATCAAAATCGATTTCAAAATAGCAAAATGCGATTATTTTTATACCCTTGCAAAGGGTACTATAGTTTTGACCAAAAGTTTGCAACGCATAGAAATATTAATTTCCGACCCCATTAACTATATATATTCTTGATCAGGGTGACGAGCTGAGTCGATTGAGCTCCGTCCGTCTGTCTCTCTGTCTGTTTCTACGCGAACTAGTCTCTCAGTTTTAAAGCTACCGAGCTGAAATTTTGAACAGAGTCTTCTTTTTGCTGCACACTATTAATAAGTCGGAACGAACCGGATCGGATGACTATATCTCATAGCATCCTTAGGAACAATCGGTCGGAAAACAAGATTTATTAGGAAAAACTTTGTAATCATAGGTTTTTTATGTTTTTTTTTTGTAATTCTACCAAGTTTTATTTAAGTCGGACAACTATATGGTATAGCTGCCATACAAAAGATAGGTCTGAAAAAAAGTCTTAGAAAAACTTGATTTTAATGGTAGCATCCTGCAATTTGGTATTGGTTTGTTTCACATGCTTTCACATAATTTTACAAATTTTTGGCCAAGTCGGATGACTATATCAAATAGCTCCCATACGAACGATCGGTCGGAATGGGAAAAAGAGTATTTTTTGGAAAGTATTTAAGCGTGCACTTGCAAGGGTATAAAAACTTCGGTTAGCATAGCTTTCTCTTTTTTATTTCAATTATAACGAACGAAAACGAAGATGATAACAATCAAATAGACTTTTCCACATTCCCAGAAGGTGACGAAGTTTATGAAGTTATACTTCTCCAGTTCTATGGAACCGATTTTGATGAAACCAAGTGCAATCGACGGAGAATTATCCAATTTCTAAAACTGCATTCTAAAATTTATCAATTCAATTTTTTTTTGATGCAAAAAAACAACTTCAAACTTTATGCGCGCTTATCTCGAAACCACGTTTTTCGAGCTGGCGGCAGTGATTGCGCACTTAGTTCTGAACCGATTTTGATGAAACAAAGTGCAATCGACGCAAAATTGTCACCATTCTGGCCCCTATCTTAATCATAATTTTAAACATTTTTTTACTACTTCTTTTACACTAAGCTACAAAAAAAATGGCCCAAAATCGATTTTTCATTTTTCAATTTCCGCCATTTTGTAAAAAAAAGTCGCAAAATTATGATTGTGGTAGGGACCAGAATTACATCTGTACTGAATCTAACGCCGTTTATTTTTTCCATTTCAGATGATCCGAAATAGAGTTATCTGTGCCGCCAGCAGCATACCTTTTTTTTCGACGTCCAACTTTGACGGCCAACAACTTTTTGACCAGTACAAAGGAAAAAAATTGTTTTTTATTTAATTCAATATTTTCTTAATACAATTAAAAAAAAAAACAGAATTTAAATAACTATTACCGTTTTTTTTGTTATCTCTCACTCCGAGGTTGACCCCTTTTTTTTTTGCTTATTTGACTGGCCTATTATTTTGTTATGAATCTAAGCAGAGTCCCCTTGGAAATGAAATGCTAGGACCCACCCACCAAGTTGCCTTGTAAAAAACAACGAGCTTTATTCTTCTTTAATGCACACCGCTATCTCGCATGACTGCAAGTCCAATGGGAAGCAAAATGTCGATTAGTTAATAAACTTAGGCAAATAGCCACTTTTAAACAGAGAAGAATCCTTATCCATCTGTACAAATAAATATTGCAGTAGACAGCTCAAAAACTCGCAAAATTGAATCAGCAAATCCCATTGAAAGAATGCAGAATGTTGACAGATTTATTTAGCAATGTTGTCTCAGTTGCAGGAAATGGGCCAAGCCAGGAACTGGAGCCTAAGAACAGCAAGCCGCCGTAAAAAGTAGTTGGAAAGGTCCTCAACACTAGAGGGTTGAATGTATTCGCATGGCTGTTTAAATGTACCAACCTTAAGGTAGTCGCTACGTCAACTAACTGGTCGATGAAATAAACCGAAACCACTTTATCATTTGCGTTTTTCTGATCGGTTCGTGATTTTCAAACAGACGGCGATGCATAGTGGCGCTCGTAGAACTACCGAGGTTGCTAAAATCAAAAATTTCTTAAGCGCCTACGAAATATCTCAAATATCTCAACCGAACCGGTTTTGAACCGAAGCGAACCGCTTATTCCAGCTGGTGAACCGAACCGCAAACCGAACCGGCTTCATTAAGAATTGCTGAACCAAACCGAAAACGACAACTAAAAACGGTTCAGCTCTCTGACGAGTTTTAAGACGGAAGTCGCTTTCCTCTAGCCTATGATACTTATTAATTTGGGAATTCGAATCGTTTCCCTAAGACATTTTTTCTACTTATCGTTCGACTCTCTACATTCTTACCTATGCCGGAACTTTTAAGGATGACCAAACGAAAACTTAAGAACATGTAATTCTGTACGTCTTCTGTAATTGCCCTCCGATCTCTAAATATACCAGTCAACAATCTGCATTCTTTCCTCTAGTGGACAATATTTGGAATTTTCTATTATACCTTCACCTTAATTCAATCCTAACCAGGAGAGTTTTTATACTTTTCTATTCAAATCTGTTCTAGCTGACATCCTCTGTTTTCGAAGATCATTCCTCTAGGAACTTATAGACGAATCCTTTGAGTCCGGCATAATAAATTTGCGACATTCTTCTAAAGGTTTTAAAGATATTCAAATGGATTATAGGAACTCAATTTGAAAGTGTGCAAAAGTCACATGACAATAGAATTCATAATGTACCTTTGTGAACCACTGAACCAAACCGGAACCGCGGTTCAGTAAACCACTGAACCGAACCAGTAGTTATATTCGATTGGTTTGCATCCCTGAAAAAATCACTTGAAAACTAGGTAGCGAATCGTCATTAATTTTGTTTCTATTGATTGATACAAAATTACTGTTTGCTTTGTGTTTCTCCAGGTTGATCGATATTTACCAACTGCCCATTTTTTCACTACTTTTCAGCTTTGATGGAAAATAAAAATAAAATATTTTTTTTTATATTTGCTACATTTTCAAAATTTGTTCTTTGATTATTCCTCTACCTATTTAAAAAAGGTTCCAGCTGCGACTATCTGCTTTTCTGACTGCTAGATGTAAAATAGGTAGAAAGGCACAGTTTCAGAAATTGTATGGCGTGCATCTCTGGTACTTATGGCCGCCACAGGTAGTTACTAATCTTATTCGTAAACGTGCATCTTATAAAATTTGCATAATTCGACGTAAGTCTAGGCAATAGGTACATTCTTGGGAAGATGTAATTTTTTTAACAAACTGTGATAAATATTTTGAACAACAAATTTAAAAATTAAAAAATATAAATAAATTAAATTTTTTTTATTATTGTGGGTGTTAATTTTAAAACATCAAAACCTTGAAAATTAAACATATATTTAAAATATTCGAACATCTTATTTGGTTCAAAAGTTATTATTTTTGCCACAAAAACAATCAAATGGCTCCACTGTTGAGTGCGGTTTCGTTCGATTTGGTTCAAAACTGGATGGCATCATTCATTTTGTATGATTCTGTATGATTCGAAAAATAAAACACTCTTATGTTTTCTGCAAGCATCTGGCCGAAATGAGCATACCCCAGTTAGGGTATCACAATCTCTTGACTTACAAGCACAGGCCCGCTCCCAGTGAAGTACAATTTATTGCCCACTGAACTCTACACTATTTCTCAGCTAAATTCATTCATTTCTCTTTTGTTCGCCACCCCCCGCGGCACTAACCAGTCGAGCTGTCTCCTTTGTGCTGGCATTATTTTTTAAGAAGCATCGCTTGAAGAATGGGCCACATTAATTCAGCAGTTGGTAATTAATATGCATGGAATAAAATTGCCCCGAACGAACAATTCTTTTTGCTTGTATTTATTGAGGTTTATTACTAAAATTTAAATGAAAATCGTATTGGAAATACATTCATATACATGTACATACATTAATAGCATTTTAATTTAATGTAGCCTTTACTTTAGCAGAAAATTATGAAAATTATTTGTTAATTGAATTCGAAACTCGCACAATGTGGCTGACAGTAATTGGCTAAATGTCACGGCAAATGATGGCAATATAATTAAATTCCAAATACAAATTATAAATTTAGCGTGGGATAATTCAATTTAACCGACTGAAAAGCAAACATAAATTGAACATTATGCAAATTATTAGATCGAGAGCCTTAAATATGCAAACTGCTGCGGTTTCGAGGAACTAGCATTTAACATTGACCGGCTTAAACTGTTAAGGGTTTTTTTAGTACACGATTTTCTGCTTGCTTTAATATAGTGAAAGCCTTAAACCTAATTGCTATGTAATTTGATATATTTACTGCGGTTGCGGTTGCATATTGAATAGCTGTGTAGTTATCGTGTCTATAATTACGTTAGTATTATTGTAAATAATTAAAAATGGAATTGCCGAACTGCGCTATAAGAAAATCGGTTAGAACTTGTTATCGTAATTTCCGTTTGGATTGCTAATTATGTTCTAAGTAATTCTAGTAATTTGATTTGTTATCTAAGTTAGTGCCGAATTAGGACCAAGGTCTGTTGTAATAACATTAGTTGCGATTCACATTTATGAATTTATTTTATTATTAGTTGTGGTTTATGTTAATTTAGAATTTCATGTACAGTAGAGTAAACAATTTTTTGTTTTAGCATTTGCTGCAACTATTTTTGTGTGCTATAGAACTCTTCCCACCTTAAAATTACACATTTATAATAGTTTGCCGTTAAGAAGCAACACAGAAGTAAATATAACTGACAGATTTCCAGCAAACAATACGCCACAGAGATCAAAATCACAGACCCCAAAAATAATCACACTGTGACTTTGACATTTGTGGAATATGTAGTTGCAGAGTTTGGAGTGGAGTGATACAGGTTTGAGAGCCACTCATGATGGTAAGTGAAATCTTAGCGCGACTGCGCTTCTTTTTACTTCCGTCCGATGGCAATTTCTTGGTTTTAAATCTTCAATTGTTGGCAATAAATACATTTGCTTTAGTGTCTCAGTAAGATGGCGTTTAATTAGTTTTTCGTTTATGATCTAGGTATAGTTTTGGTTAATTTCTAAATAGAACCAAAGTAATACCTACGCATATCATTATATTATCGAAGACGTACAATTTAAGTTAGTTAGTCCTGTTCCACGGATGCATTCTAGGGCACATTCACTGAACGTGTATTTTCCCCAATACGGAAGTTCCGGTCGCTGTTTTTTACATTGACTTTTTTGCCAGCGGAACACGGCTAAGTATTTCATCTATTGTTATACATAGGGTTCTATCGATTTTTCATTATTTTCATAGAGAACAAGTTCCGTTTCTGGTGCATTGTTCCAGCAATTAATAATGATATTTCTCCGTTGCTAAATTTGTTTAATTGGGAAGACCGTTAAAATTACAAAGCCACTAGATTTAACAAAAATATATGTATTTAGTTTTTTAGTTCGCATGATCTTATGTTTAAATCATATGAGATAAATTTCAATGCGTAATTCTTTGATTTTGAAGTGCGCGTTTTACTTTGTGGTTTGATTAGGTCCCTTTCACAGAATTAATTTTTGAACTTATGAATGAAAACAAAACGTTGATGGCTGACGAATGTGTGGCATGCGGGCTCTCGTAATTTAACGTCGCACGTGCAGTAGAGTCCAAATCACTGGGATGAAAGGCCAGATCAGCAGCAGTGCGGAGTAGGCCAAATTGGTGCCAGAGTTGCAGCCATCCTCAGTGCAGCAATAGGTTTGGGTCTCCCAAATTTCTAATAGAGATGAAGAGACAGATTTAAGCAAGTACGTTAGTGGAGAGATTTTTAACCATATGTCCGAAAAATTTGTTAGAAATTAATTTGTCAATGTCAATAGCAAGGCGCTTCTTTTTCAGATCTTTATGGCAGTTTTCGAAAGAACGAAGCGTCTCTTGATGTGATCCACGAATCGATCTAATCGATCCCCTCTGAAATGGGGCCAATGACTCGGAACCAACCCACTTCACAGATACTAGCAACACTTTATTAGATGCATTTTTTGTAAGTGATCCAACCAAGATTTTATTGTATGACCTGGTCCCCGTACCGGCCTATCCCAAACATGATTTAATTTACTTTACCTAAGAACTTCCTCAAGACTATCCTAACATTTTTATTAGGCTTAGAGATTTTAAATCAATTGATTATGAAAGCTTGCTGACTGAATTCAACAATTGTGACTGGCGATCTTTATACAATTCACGACCGCCAATGAACAAATGTATGTCTTAAATAAAATCATTGGCCTTTTGTTCGAACAATGCGACCCATTAAAAAGCAAAATAATAAAACCAGCACATAACCCATGGTTTCGGTACGAGACACTGCATATAAAAGATTAAAACGCTATAAAACCGAATATCAGCTCAGGGAATTTAAGTCGTTAAGTTCAACAGTTACAAAAGCCATATGCTCTGCCATATCCATTACTTAGCAATGGAAGAACACCAAATTAGACTTGGAAAGAACTAAAAAGCTCAGTTGTTGGGAAGGCTAAACCTCAATTGGATGTAGGAGAAATTAATACGAAGTTTGTAAATATAAATGTACCTGCAGCATTCCAAAACTGTTCCTGAGTGCTTCACCCGTATGTGATAATAGCTTTAGTTTTCAGTGTGTAAGTTCATGTGATGTGTCCTTAAAGTGAAATCAAATGCGGCAGGCTTAGATAAAGTACATTCCGAAATTCTTAAAACTATTACTGCCCATGCTTCTTGATTACATCACCTTTATCTTTATTACGATTTTCACAACCTCTGTATTTCCTGACTGTTGGAAAGATGAAAAAATTATTCCTAATCCAAAAGACAAAAATGAGTTCAGACCTATATCCATTTTGCTAAGCCGAAATAAAAAAAAAATAAATTATTCCTAGCAGGGATTCGAACTGGCAAATCAAAAACGAAAGGCGGCCTAACCACTCAGCCAACACCTATTTTGTCAAATGCATAGCTAAATATCAATATAAGGAAACTCATAGAAGCAGAGTTGAAGGCAGCAGCAAAAAGCAGCTTACTACGATTCAATTTTTTAGACGATGCCTCGAGTATTACTCGGAAAATAGTCATGAGTAGTAATCGGAAATAATCGTAATCATTCAAACGATTACATGATTACAAAAAAAATACTCGTGGCTATACTCAAATATGATTACTTTTTACCTGTAATCATACGATGCCGGAATCACTCGTGCAGCTCTCTAAATATACATATAATAATAATTTGTATCACCAGATTTAACTCTAAGTAACTTCACCATTCATTGCCTTACGTCCTGCGCCTAGCACCGGACAATATTTTTCATTCCTTTAGTTTAGTTAGTCTTGGATTTGTCCCCCAAGACTAAACACTAATTAGATACAATTAACATGTAATATCTTTAAGTTTTTCTTGACAATAAAAATGCTAAAAAAAAAAAAAAATTTAATGCCCATTTGTACGACGATGATGTCCTACTATATATAACTCGACACTTACGGTAAATAAATGAATGTATTCGAATCTTTAATAGGGAACTTATCGAGTGGGCTAATGCGAATGGTTTGGGGCTAAATCCTAAAAATTCGAAGTGCTTAGTAATTTATAAGAAGGCCCTTAATGGAAGTGATCTGCCAAATCTGACTATAAACAATGATTCGCTGGAATATGCTGAAGATACTACTAACGTGGGATACCCTAACGTGGAGTAACATTCGGAAATTCCCGGAAAACATTCGGGCTCGTGAGTCAGTCGTGGCTTACTCAAAAACTTATTCCTCTTCATCTCAGACTTCTAGTCGCTAAAACTATGCAAAGGCTGAGGATGACACTTACATCCCTGGTAAGATATGATTTAAATCTTGGTTGCAGAGACCAAATCTCGAACTATGCCGAAGTCATAGGCTGGCTTAGGCTAAGAGTCGTGGAGGAAACTTTGTACAGTGCTACTTCTTCATAGGATTCTGACTACTACAGAGCCGCACTATTCTTATCGAAATATAAAACAACACTTACAAAGCCTATAGTTTCTCAGCGATCAAGCCTGGCCAGCCCAGAAAAACACTTTTTTATTCAATCTGCTCGCTATTGGAATGACCTACCGTATGACATTAAGACTATTGGGAATCAATTTAAATCTAAAGTAACTAATCATCTCAAAAGACAAACCTAATATTTATTAAAAGTAAGGAAAATGAAAAAATTTATTATTAAAATTAAATTAATTTAAAAGACAAAAACAAAATAAATTATTAAGTTATGCTAGGCATTTAAGATTATATTTTTAAGTTTTTTTAATATCGCCTCTTTTTTATCAAGTTTTTGTAACCAATGCACTTATTTATACGACTTATGTATCTGAAGCGTTGGGATAATACCGCAATAAAAACAAAAATTAAAAATCAAATTTTTGAGTTCTTTAAAAAAACGAAAGTGATGATTCACAAGGGAAAGCGTCATCGACGAACTCAAATAGTAGTCGGAAGGGGTAATGCCAGGGCTATACGGTTGTTGGGGTAGAGCTTCACATTTTAGGTTTTCAAAGTATGTTTTGATGTGGCCAAGTGTTATTGCAAAAATACCTTGCCGTGCTTTTGCTTGTGCTCTAGCCGTTATGGCTTTAATGCTCAGTTGGAATGCAATGGTTTCACAATGTTGTAGCAGCTCATAGTACACCACGTCCAAAACAGAGCGTTAGCTTAAGGGTTGAAGGTTATATCAGCAATAGCTATATCAATCATTTTGACGATACTGAAAAACAATCATATCGATATAAATATTTAAGTTGACAAAATTTCGATTTATATTCCAAAAATAGCCATTAGATATTGAGGTTATCTAAATACCTTTTAGCAAGTTGTAAAACAACCATATTTTAATTCAATTCAAATTCTTGGGACCTAAGCTCTAAAACACTAGAAAATATCAAGACAGCAAGCCTTTGAAATTCTGGAAAAGGCTCGTTCCGCGGGGCCAAACCCGTTGGATAGTCTAAGGTACAGTTCTCAGATCGGTCAATTTATTATTAAACCCAAGGATTTGGTTTGAATCGTGGTAGATCGTAGAGACAATTTTTGGTGAAACAAACAAATAAGACATATATTTGATGAGAAGAAAGCATTCAGCTAAGGAGCAATTAAAAACATTCACCAATACCCGAATGGATCTCATTCTTTATAGGTTTGGTAAACTCTGTGTTTTGTATAAATGGGCCCATAAACTACTAACTATAACCATAACCACGAAATCGGGCAGGGTCGACTTTCACTCTCGTTTTCTCTTGATAAAATTTGTATAACAATTAATCAGTCCAAATGATTAGTTCAAAATTAAACGGAAATGTATCGCTACAGTGTGACCCGAAAACTAATATGAAATTAAATTGAATGAATAAAACTAGAGTTTGGTTAGAAAAGGAAATAACATTGAAGAAAACCGAAAAATAAAGTAAAGCAAATTGAGTTGAAAGAAAGGAAAGACTACTTATTATATTGCTTAACGTAAATTAGAATTTATTATTATAAAGACAAATATACTCATCTGAAACCTACATAAAATACCCTTGTGTTCACTATTATCTTATCTTAGTCTATGGTACTTTTATTTATTTTTTGGTTCTCTTAACTAAAGACCCTGTAGTTCGGCAGAACCGGTGCGGTGTTATCGAATCCCCGTAGCTCTTCGTGGTGAGCACTTGACACCTGACTTGCCGGGGCAACAGCAGAGGAGACAGCATGATGCAACAATACAGGTGTGGCGGCGTCAGTGTGATGCGTACTTTTGCCAAAAGCATACGCTACAAAAGTACGCGCAGCGACCACATGTACCCACATAAGATTGTAAAAAAATATTGAAGTAAAATTTGTGAAAGAAAAAGAAATCCCCAAACTTCGAAAGTGCATCTAGGGTCGAGTTTTAGGTGATCGTGTTGCCTCATCTGTCCTTAGTGGGTCAAGCCGACACACCATGCTGGATCGCCGGAGCTGTGTGGCTTGGCTGACTCTGATCAGTGCACGTGTGCAAGGCACCAAATTGCGCTGGGCAGCCGGCAATTTGGCGTATTGCACGCCGAGAAATCCTGGGAAGATCCTACAACCCAACTGTCCCAAGTAAATCAAGCTAGTACGCCTCGCTGGGTCGCCGGAGGCGTTGTAGTTTGACTGACTCAGGCCAGGTCAGTTGTACAAGGCGTAATTTTGCGCTGGAATGCCGGAAATTGACGAATTGTACGATTTAGTGTCGTGGGAGTGTTTTGGGCCCCTGTACGGAAGTGAACGGCACCTTACGTTGCGCTGGGTCGCTGGCAATATAGGGTGCTTACTTCTGTCGGGGATTTCACTCGATTTTCCCAACCTTCTTCGTTAAGCTGGGTTGCCGTCAACGTGGTGGCCTGCCAAAAATTATACAAATTTTCCCCTCTCCCAAGTGCCGGCACTTTATAAATATTTTTATAAGTGACCTTGGACAGGACTGAGTCTTACCTCAGCTGAAAGACTTCCAGTCAGAAATCAGTTTTTTATGACCTAAAATTTACTTTTAAGGCCTTCAAAATGGTAAATATAACCTAAAACTTTCAATTTTAGGTAAAAAAGTTTAAGGAATTTGTGAAATAGTCCAATGGGCTGAAAAAAATATTTTGTATGACGAAACGGATATAATTTTAAGATTTTCTTTAGTACTTATTGTACATTTGGACGTTACGGCCTTTTCGGGAACTTGAACCAAGAGTAATAAGAGACATCCACTGACCTACTGGCCATCTGTCTCATTTCATGCTTAAATGCCAATAGCTTTTCGCTACATTTTTAATAGCGATTTCTTCAATGCTTTTGGTAGACGCGCTGTGGCGGTGTCGGCTGAGATGTCGGTGTCAGTGAGTGCTCTGCAAGCTTCGAGGTCCTGAGTTCTCAAGTCCCAGTGGTTATTTCAAGATTAGTCAACACCACTTCAGTAATGGGGGAGTGTGTGGGGTTTGTTTGGTAGTGTCCCCGTGTGTCTAAGCTCCTAGTTTAAAAAAAAACGAGAGCGTAAGTTAAAGTCGGCCCTGCACGACTTCGAAATAGCCGTTACTCAAGGCAATTTTAGTGTTTAATAGCCTCAAGCGGCTCAGATAAGTATGCAACGTTTTTTTAACTCTGCCATTTATTATCCGATCTTTATGAAAATTTGTGAGATTGTACATATTGGCCACATGCACTTTACTGCAAAATCTGAGCTCGATAGCTTACAAATTGTAGGAGATATTCAAAATTTTATTGCGGGATCGGGAGGGGGCGTTGCCAACATTTGAAACAAACTTGAACTGCCTGCAGACTATACTAGCTTACATCTAAAATTTGGTGGCTCTAGCTCTTCTAGTCTCTGAGATCTAGGTGTTCAGACGGACGGACGGACGGACGGACGGACGGACTGACGGACGGACGGTCGGACAGACGGACATGGTTATATCGACTCGGCTGTTGATGCTGATGAAGAATATATATACTTTATGACATCGGAGATGCTTCCTTCTGCCTGTTGCATACATTTGCCCGACTTTAGTATACTCTTTTTACTCTTCGAGTAACGGGTATAATGACCTAATATATTAGGTAATTTTGGGACATTCTAGGCCATGTTTTGTCTGGGTTTATGAACCAACCGGAGCCTGAACTCAAGCTAATGTTCTAGTTGACGCACTCTGGTCAAAGTGGACAATTCATGATGGGCCCTTTCCAAAATCAGATTCGTGTTCGGCATACAACAATCATCTAGGAACACGACCAACCCATCAGTATACTGAAAAAAGTCTAATTTTGTACCCTTTTTTACCATGTTCCCATTAAAAATGAGGAAAGGAGGATCATGAAGTTGTGCGAATGCATGTAACAGGGAGAAGGAAACATTTCCGACACCATAAAGTATATATATTCTTGATCAGCATGAACAGCGGAGTCGTCAGTCTGTATGAACGGGTCGATCTCAGAGACTATAAGAGATAGAGCCAAAAATAGTTGCATAAAAGTTGATACTACAATCAGATCGGACAAAAAACACCGGAGCTATAACCGAAACAATTGAGCTTGTCGTTAGTAACCCTTCAGTTCGGCTCAGACAGAAATGGAAGGGCTGGTCATGAATTCAGGCCTGCCCTTGTATTAGTTTCAGCCATGAATTTAACACAGGCATGTCCTACTACGTCATGATCTCTCTGCTGATTTTAGGCATGATTTCAGGGCTCAACTAATGGGTGAGTTTAATGGGAAGTACCAAAACATGCCTGAATTCAGGCATGAAATTTAGCTACTGATACCTTTCAGGTCTGAATCAGCCCTGAAAAATTCAGTACTGCAACGTAGAACTGCAGGGAAGTGTTAGAACCGCTAAATAATGTTGCCTTCTTTCAAGATGACCCTTTAATATCTGTTGCAACTACCGGTTACATTCAAATTAATAAAAAATCAAATAAATGAAAACCAATGAACAGGGTATTTTGTATTCGGGGCACTCGACTGCAGCGCCCCTACTTGTTTTATAAAGTAATTTTGAAATATTTTTGCTTTGAGGTAATTAGTAAATTTTGATTTGTTTCGTGATTGTTCTTACCTTTTTCAACGCACTCGGTGGCGCAATCGCGCACGGTTGACAATTCACTCACATATTTCTGAAAATATACAGACAAAAAATATATAGTTGAATTAGCACCAATACAAATATTTTATATAAAAGTTAATTAAATATCAACAAAGTTGAATTGGAATTTCACAACCCCGTGGCAAAGTTTCATACGGTGGAAAATCGTTGCGTCAACGTGGCGTATGAATTTATTTAAGCGTTATCTGCCATTTCTGCTTGTTTGTTTGTGTCGGTGTATTTATTTGTGTTACATCCAAAAATTAATAGTACTGATGGGCATCAGCTTATCCAAATATGTTTAAATGCATCTAAATTTTTTATCGTAATTATGCATTGTCAGTGGCATTATATATTTACTATACCAGTTTGATGTGAGTATTTTATTTATATAAGCTCTGCAATAAATTTGATGCTATTCTTGCCATGAGAAACATAAAATGAAACCCGGTCAGATGCAAAATGCAATTGTCCATGGCCAACGCTTTTGGCGGTGAAATAAAATCAAAATATCTCAATAAAGAGTCCAAGCCAAAAATAAATTGTGTTAATCTTTAGACAATGAGCTAATAAAAACCTACCCATTTGCTGGTACATAGCCATTTTAAGGGCCATCTTGCGAAGGGCACATCTTTTGGCCATTAAATTCGTCAAGAATGCTTGTATGTTGTCCGAATAACTAAGAGCCGACAACAATTTCAGCAACCTGAGCCAAACTGATTTCAAGCTGCCCAAAATATCATAAAAACCTTTCAAACTGTGTACAATGCTTTGATGTCTGTCAAGTATGGTAATTCCCTAACAGAATTCTGTATGCCACATACACATACAGGCACACCCATGAGCCCTCAAATGCCATCATGCTACAGAATTCCATATCTGACCAACTTTTGATGCTCTTTTAACGACAGGGGCGTGAGTTCAACTATGCTTTCGAGTACAACAACATAAAGCACACCATACAATGACCTCGATATGTACTCGTAGCCAGCCTTAAGCAATTTAGCAGATTTTTAGAATATATGCTCGACATTAAACTTTACGACCGCATCAGCAAGGGACAGTAAGCACAGCTGGGAGCAGAGAAACTACAGGGACACCATGGAAAAGTACGTTTCGAGTACATTGAAAACTAGGAGCTCTCGAAAGTAGACTACACTTGTTGCCAGGACTTTTGCGGTCCATTTAGCAAATAATAAACATGTTCAATAATTACCCAACCATTTTACCCGGACTGTGCATCATGTATGAGTGCGAATGTTATTATTTAACCGCAGCACGACAACAATGCACCTGCAACGCACAACCCCAGCGCCCCGGGATAGAAAACATATACAAAACACGTGTTCACAACAGGCGGGCCACACGGACGGGCAGCTTATGCAGCACTTAACCCACTTAATCGATTGAGTCGAGGTGGTGAGGTAGACAATGAGCAGCAATTGCAAGTCCGCCTTCCACTGCCCCTACCCGTAACCCAGTCATGCCGCAGCACTTAACGACTTTGCGTGCTCTTTGCCCGTTCGTTGCAACTATTTCATGGCATTCGCAGCTGGTACGGCGGGCAAGCCCACAGGGCATCGGTTGCTCATTGTTTATGTAGCTCTTGGTCCGATTTTATGGCCCATTGCACTTTGCTCATCCTTATCTAAGACATTTGCTTGCAGCGAAACCATTATGTTGACTTATTAAAAGGATCCCACGTCGAGTCCATTATATTTACTTACCAGCAATAAAATTCGCACTTGGCATTTCTTTTGACAATGTTTGTGTATAATTGGAGTCGACATTCTAAATGGAAAGTGAAGGTGAGGGCTTAACTTATTATGCCATTTGATGACACAAATGGGGCTCATCTGGGCGATTTATTGATGTGCGGGTAACCTCTTAACTTTTGGTAACTGATTTCAGACAAGTTTAACTTGACTTATCATAAGCAATTACATTTTGTCTTTCATCCTCAACACAATGAAGCGACTTCTAGGTCTGCCTCTTAGAGTTGCAGTTCCACTTTAGCACAAACTAAATTTTCAGATCGCAATTTCTTTTTGTTGGATCATTCTTAGGATCTGCATTGTAGAAATCGCACCTGCTAATTTTTTCAGTTTATATATTAAAATTGTCCTCACAGGCCCAAACGGTAAAGTCCAGCTTCTCCGAATCTCTTTGCTTGTGTGCTTCTAGTTTTTGCATAGGAGAATGGGACGAACGGACTAACGCCGAATCCGTACGGACAAGTTTGAGAAGCTTGTTCAGGGACAGTTAGTTCACAGCTGTCTCCAATTGTTGGTGAAGGTGACTGGGTGTGTAAGTTTTATAAAGAAGCGAGAAAGAGATGCAATCCACTTGTAAATAAGAAATGGTTCGGTTCAGTGGTTCACAAAGCCTTCAAACCTGTGCACCGGTTGATTGCATGGTTTTTAGAGCTATGTTAAACACGCATTCGGTTCGGTTCAGTAGTTTACTCTTCATTTATTATACACTGTTTGGAGGCCTGTTTCTTTTCTGTATTGTGATTTCTAAAGTGAAATCCCAGGAATCAAATATTTGAAGTCGGCAGCAATCAAAATCAAACTTTAATCAGTGTTTGAATATCCGCAGTCAAAATAGCATATGTCGTATAAGTTGCGCCAAACTGATCAGTATCTATTCTCAAAATGGATTTGAATGAGATCGAATTCATAAATGTAGAGCCTTGATCAGAAATCAAAATTTCGGGTTTTTTCGACAAAAAAGTCACACTTTCACTCTGAGAGACTGAGTAACAGACAAACAAGCGTTCATTATTAGATTATTTCCCGTTTCATTAATGCATTTATGGCTGGAAGTCCAATTGAAAATCACGGCTTTCGAAGTACAAACGTTCGATCTCCATGATAATCTAAACGTATTTGAAAATTTTGCAAATTTCCTGACAACTAGACCGTTTGATCCTATTTACCCGTCTACAATTGCCGTCTATTAAGTCTAGGCTCAAATAAAACATTTTAAAATTTTGCAACTCTTTGGACCGCTTGTCCTGTCCCGACCGTTTCGCGGGTTTTGAACAAAATTGCAACATTTTAAATAAAAACGAGAGCGTAAGTTAAAGTCGGCCCTGCCCGACTTCGAAGTACCCGTTACTCAAGGCAATTAGTGTTTAATAACCTCATGCGGGTCAGATAAGTATGCAACGTCTTTTTAACTCTGCCATTTATTATCTGATCTTTATGAAAATTTGTGAGATTATATATAATATATTGGGCACATGCACTATACTGCAAAATCTTAGCTAGATAGTTACAAATTGTAGTGGCGGGAAGGGGGCGTGGCCAAAATTGGAAACAAACTTGATCTGCCTGCAGACAATACTACCTTACAAAATTTGCTCTACCGGTAACAAAACAAACGATTTCAACAATCCATGTGATTGCGGACCTGTAACAGGGGATCCAAACAATAGAAGAGGAGAAAGTTAAGGAAACAACGAGAAGGAACCTAACGCAGAAACTCATTAAATACAAGGAACAAAACAGGACAGGTGAAAAAGATGATCTTATACTAAAAATTGCGGAAGACAGAAAAATTCTTAAAAACTCACAAAGATAAATGAATAATAACACAAGCAGACAAGGGAATCAAAACAGTAGCTATGTACAGAGAAGATTACGACAAGAAGATGAATACTATGTTAGCAGACAGAACGACCTACAAAGCAGTGCGAAAGGATCCAACAACACAACTCGTTAGGAAGAACAATATACTGATTAATGAACTATTTAAACATAAACATATAGACATCAAACAAAAACTCCAACTATATTGCTCAGGAGGAAACGCCCCACGAATATATGGACTCCCGAAAATCCATAAAAAGAATACACCACTTAGACCCATAGCAGCATCGACAACCGTTCCTTGTTACAAATTAGCTAAACACATAGGATACATACTAAAACACATTGTATCGGAAGACCACAACATATAATATTAAACTCTATACAGTTGAAAGATAAACTACAAAAATTAAAAAAAAAAATGACGAAATATTGGTATCATTCGATGTGATATCACTATTTACGAATATACCGACTTCACTAGCGATTAACAACATAATGGACAGATGGATAGACGTTGCCCCCACACAAACATACCGAGAAAACAATTTAAGGAGATATTAGAGTTGTGCCTACTTGAAAACAATTATTTTTGCGTACAATGGAACAATATATAATCAGATATTCGGAATGCCTATGGGAAACCCATTATCACCAACGACAACAAACATAGTTTTGGACAAAATATTGGAAGAGTCGATTGAAAAACTCAGGACAATGGACATTCACATAAAACACCTTTCGAAATATGTAGACAATATAATCTGTATTATAAAGGCCAAAGATATCGATGCAATTTTAGAAACATTAAACAAACAACACCGACGAGTACAATTCACTGTTGAAAGAGAGGAAAAAAATAAACTGGCATATCTTGACATGGAAATCACTAGGGAAGATGAAATCTTAACGTTCGACTGGTACACCAAACCCATGGCTTCAGGCAGAGTAATAAATTACAACTCCAACCACCCACCAAACCAAAAAAAATAAACACAGCCAAAAACATGATCAGGAAAGTGTACACTATTTGTGATGAAAAACACAGACCTAAAAACTACATAAAAATTAAGAAAATACTTTTAAAAAACAACTACCCCGAAAAACTCATAAATAGATTGATAACAGAAACCACTAACAAACTAAGGCAAAATCTAACCAGGGAAAAGAATGCGGAAAAAGAAACAAAGAAGTTCTTAAGTATACCTTTTATACCAAATGTCACTGACAACAAAACATTAACTAAACTGTGACCTAAACAATTAAAAGAACAGCTGACCAACGCTTACAAACCACACAACAGCACAAGACGAATATTTACGAATATGAAAGACAGAATAAACAAGAAAGAAAGTCGGTCAAGCCCGACTATAACATACTCTGTACCAAGAAAATTATACGCTCAGCATACATTTTGATGATGCAGAGAACAGTCTTTTGATAATAACTCGAAAACCGTTCATCCGATCTTCTTCATTCCTTTGGCGGATCGATAAGGTATCCTGCTAACTAAATATGTCCAGGAGGAACAAGCCATCTATCTTCAAAACTGTGGGAGATATGGCGTTTTTTCTAAACTGCGGGGGCGGGAGGGGGCGTGGCCAAAATTGAAAATAAACTTGATCTGCCTGCAGACATAAGAAGCATATGTCCCATACATGTCAACCCTCTATCTCTTACCATCTCTGAGATCTGTGCGTTCATACGGACAGACAGACGGACAGACGGACGGACGGACGGACGGACAGACGGACAGACGGACATGACGGACATGACTCGGCTGTTGATGCTGATCAAGAATATATATACTTTATGGGGTAGGAGATGATTCCTTCTCGATGTTACATACTTTTGCACAAACTTATAATACTCTATGTACCTACGGTACAGAGTATAATTATAGAAACAGTAAAAGATAAAACGAGATATTCTCATCTCAATTATAATCATTTTAAACCATGTAGAACACGAAATATTCGTACTATTAACAAAAAGTCGTTTTTTCATGACAGCCTTGAAGTAGCAGGCGATGGCTTAAAAGATTTTTAAGTTCAATTTTTATTTTAAATTTAAAAATAAAAGCTGAAAATAATATTTTTATTAAATTTTTAAAACGAAAACTGAAAAATAATTGTTAGAATAAATTTTTTTATAGAAATTTTTCAAAAAATACTCTTCTCCCATTTTCCGACTGATCGTCGTTTGTATGGGAGCTATATGATATAGTCATCCGATTTGGCCAAAAATTTTTAAAATTAAATGAAAGCATGTGAAACAAACAAATACAAAATTGCAGAATGCTACCATTAAAAAACAATAATGGTTTTTGGAACTTAGACTGTTTTTCAGACCTATCTTTTATATGGCAGCTATACCATATAGTTGTCCGATTTTAATAAAACTTGGTAGAATTATAAAAAAACGTAGAAAGCCTACGATTACAAAGTTTGGAGACGTTTCCATTGAAAAGAAAAAATTGCTCTCACTTAAACTATTTTTCCGACCGATTGTTCCTATGGGAGCTATGAGACATAGTCATCCGATCCGGTCGGTTCCGACATATTAGTAGTGTGCAGCAAAAATAAGACTCTGTGCAAAATTTCAGTTCGATAGCTTTAAAATAGAGAGACTTTTTGCGTGTAGAAACCGACAGACAGACAGACGGACGGACAATGCTCAATCGACTCAGCTCGTCACCCTGATCAAGAATATATCTAGTTTGTGGTGTCGGAAATGAATATTTCTGTGCGTTGCAAACTTCTGGGCAAAATTATAATACCCTTTGTAAGGGTATAATAATCAATATCCATTCAGCGTTAAATAAAAGATTTGAATCGTTGCGAAAATGGATAGATTACCGAAAAAGAATCGTATTTAATGGGGTTTTCCAAGTTGATGATTTTCTACGATCTACTATTAATATATTGGTAAATTGGTCCTTCCTAGTGCACACTGTACACAGGGGTTCAGCTTAAAAACATTTTAAGGAATTTTTATTGGTTGATTTGTTAGGTGAATCAAGCCTTGATTTCTTAAACAGTACCTCTGCTATGTCGCCCCAAACCAGCTCTCCATTTGTTATCCATAAAGTGATATGCTTCTGTCCTAGATTAAAATGAAATGCTAGCCACTCTGCCAATGTGGGCGTGCCTTTGGGCTGTCTGAGATGCCGAGAAAATGCAGCGCTGCACGTTATGTGCTTGTTAGGGCAGGAGTTAGTCAGAAGAGAAAATGAAAAGAAAACCACGAAAAACGTTGAGCAATAATCTCAAGACTGCCAGCAGCAGGCCAAGGAAGGCAAAGGTCCTTTCAGCTCAGTTGCTTTCTTTTGTTGTTGTTTTGTCTGTGCTACTTTCACTTAAGCTAGTTATATCATCTCTGCTTAGTTCTGATTTAAACCCCAAGTGGCAACTGATGACGACGTTGATGATTTCAATTTTGCATGCGAGTGACGGCAAAAAGCTATAAAAAGTGGGCAAAGGGCTCACACACACACGGCCAGGCACAAGAAAGGAAATGTAGAAAAGTGGTAATGACAGGAAAAGTACTGTCATTGCAAAAAAAAAGTGAAGCGACAGAGGAGCCAGCCGAGAGCTGGCCAAGGAAGAAACACACGAACGAGCCACGTCATCAGCGACAAGGGCAACGCTGGATTGCTCGACGGCAGGAGAGAGCAAGGGCAGGTGCAGAGGCATTCCCATCATCATCGTAGCGTCCTTAAGCCATTTATGAAAATTTCAAGTCTTTGAGTGGCGTCAAGGGGGAGACGTCGGCATTTTCTAGCTGAGGAAAAAGATGATTTGCTTGAAATATGAAGACGTACTGCAGCAAATCATGTGTGCCGGGTGTGTGTATGTGTGTAGAATAAATATTTGTGACTAATGCATCCCCTTGGTTATATGTGCATTGGAATTATGCACAATTTTGTGGAATTCTATGTGCTAACTCAATTCGTTTAGCTTGATGTCTGCTTAAATGCTTTAACATTTTATTTATCTCCACGAAATTAAAGATGCTACTTTAAGAAACTTGATATGTATTCGTATTTGTAGTCTGTAAGAATCAGAGCTAATATACATGTCTATTTAGAATTGAAAACGGTTGTGTCAATTGTCCCACAATAAGTTCACTTGAAGATGGCCATGGGTAAATTCATCCGCGATGTGCCGCGAAATGTAAAATATAATTTCTTAATTATTTTCAATCTAGCTCGTTAGCCCCGAGCATCTAAAAATAAACTTTCGGCTGAATTGAAAAGTTGGAGATTAAGTTTTGTCTAAAGAAAACTAAGAACATTTTCTATTTGCTGCGAAGAAATCAAAAATAACCAACTAAGATTTGTCTGTGTGTCTCGAAACAACCAATTTCCACTTTTCAGGCATAAATGCTTTTAAAAAGCATTTAAAGTTAGCATGTAACAAGTAAACCAGCAGTTGCTAGACACAGTGGCTGCCAAGAAATCAGGGATGCAAACCAGTTAACCAGTGGAGTTAACTGTGCCGTGGTATCGGTTCAGCTCAGTGGTTCATAAAGGCACATTATGAAATATTATGATTTCTGTCGAAATGTGACTATTTCGAACGCTTTGAAAATTGAATTCCTCTGAACCATTTTTATATCTTAAAATCCTTTAAAAATGTACGATGTCAGATTTGCAGGATTTGTCTATAAGTTCCTAGAATAATGCCTTTCGAAATCAAAGAATATCGGCTAGAAAAGAATACGCACCATGCAGTGCATCTTACCCCCCCTATTTATCATTATATAATATTGTCCGCTAGAGAACGACAAATCAATTATTAACTTTCAAGAAAATAGTGCAGATTGATGACAAGTATATTAAGAAATCGGCGGGCAATTGCAGAAGACTTACAGGATTACATGTTCTAAAATTTTTTTGTGCTTGCTTAAGTCGAAGTGGGAATGTATGTCCCAATTAAAGCTCAATATCCAGATGTGAAGAAACAGGCTAAAAACTATTTTGTCTGATCCAAAAAATAGAATAGTAAAAGAATTATGTAAAGGCGGCTGGGACATCGTGGTGCCTCCTCATTAAGTTATGTAATAATACTTGGATTGAATATGCACGAATTTAGTTTAAGGCAGTTTAGCTTATTCGAAAAATTAATTTGAGAGCTTGGTAGTAGTAATTTAAGATTCGGGTGACCATCTAGTTCAGGAAAAAAACCTGTTGCTACCAGTCTATTGCCAAAGTTGCTTTGGTGGTCTTGGTACCTAAACTGTTAAATGCTGCAGAGATTTTTGGTCATTGCGATTCGAGAGCCATGCATACAAGATATTTGATTTTAGCTTTACAAAGTCAAATTCATATTTCTCCATTAAATTATAAGCAATCGGGAACAGTCTTACTTCTTTCAAATTCTAAAACCTTTCACAAAGAACCAACAACTTTATCTGTTCAAAAACCAAAATGATATGCTGGCAGGGGCAGTTTTTAATAAATGCTACTCGTCATCCTCACCTCTAAAATCTATTAGATGCACCCCTCAGCTTAAGATATAACTCAGGGAACGTAACAACTATAATTTTAAAAAAAAAATTTGGATTGAAGTATTATTTGTTGTTTTTTTATATCAAACTCAGAAAAAACACAAAATTTTAAACCAAAGTACTAACCCATAGATAAATTAGCATTTTTAATAAATAATTGTTTTATAAGTGCTATTTTCCATTATTATAATAAAAATTGATGGTATACAGAATTATTTTTTTTTATCAGTAAAATTGAAATTAAGAGTTGTTTTTAAATTGAAATTTAAAATCTTTTGAACCAAAGGACTCTCTGAACATCTCTTATATAAGCATTTATCTACGTGAGGAACCGATTAAATTTCGGGAATTGCAAATAATAACGAACATTTGTATATAAAAATGGCATTCAGGCCTGATCCAATCTTCGACTTTGATCAGATCCTGCGGAATCGGAATTGGACGAACAAGTTTTGCCTTAGAGTCGGTGGAATGAAAAGTAAATGACAATTTTCTTGGCGGTTCTTTTTATCTTTCAAGTATTTTTATAATAGCATATCAAATTTTGTGGAGTTTTTGAAGTAACCAACCAGATAAATTGAGCGTACAATTTGATTTAAAATCATTTGTTTTTCTCTTGTTCCTACGAAATTGCATGTAGACGAAAGCAAAAACGATCGAAATGATTTTTGTTCATCAATTAAATTGAACTAGTACAAGCCAATTTAACTTAAATTAATGGCCCATTTCGAGATTTGTAAATGCAAAAGTCGAGCCATCAACATTTTTCTCATTTATATTCCTCTTTTAAGCGTTTTTCTCCTAAACGAGAGCGTAACTTAAAGTCGGCCCTGCCCGACTTCGAAATACCCGTAACTCAGGGGAATAAATTTTTAATTGCCTCTCCTCTTGATGATTAACAGAGCATTAACATTAATGTAAACAATTCAACATTATGTTAGCAAACAACCTATGCGGCTCATGCAGCGATTTTATCAACCTTTTTAACTCTGCCATTTGGCCGATCTTCATATAAAGACATTGTAGATATTGGTCACTAGTGTATGTGCTGCAAAATATGAGCTTGATATCTTCAAAATTGTTGGTGTACGAACAGAAAGAGTCTACATTCTAACAAAAGTTGGTTGCCCTTTGGCTTTCTAGTCTCGGAGATCTTGGTGTTCAGATGGACAGACGGATGGCGGACTGGGCTATATCGACTCGGCTGTTGATGCTGTTCAAGAAAATATATGGGTTATGGGGTCGGAGATGCTTCCTTCTGCCTGTACCATACATTTGCACGACATTAGTATACTCTTTTGACTCCACGAGTAACTAAAATGTCATTCAGAAAGAAATATGGGCAAATTTAATAATTAATTCGACCGACTGTCAAGTGCTGGCTGTGGAAATGCCTATTTGCACTTGGAACTAATTTTTCAATGTCACGGTTCGTCACATGACGATCTTGCATTATCATCGTTTTTTACAGGTACAACCACCGCTTTTGGACGTCCTCAACGGAATTCGGATTCCGATATACAGTAGTTGTGGATTGTGCTTTATCGTCATACAAAGATCTGAGTTCATAAACACACTCTTGTTGCGATATCGCCAACATTTATGCTAAAAAATGTCATACTTTTTTTGGTATTACCAGATTCTAACTAATGACAGTAGTTCCCGACATATATACATATATAAACAGTATGCCGTATCTGTCTGTCAAAATCATCAGCAAAGCTGTTCACAAACACAATTCTGAATTTCACTCAAAGATTGAGAAGGCGCCCTAGTTTTTGTCATTAATTATTAAGTCGTGACCTTTTCTTATTAAGAAGAGCACCTTCATAATGGGAAGAGAAACGTTCAATGAAGATTTTTGATATGCTCGGCATGACTTAAGCAAATTAAGTTGAAAACGTTCAGAACAAGTATAAAATAAAAGCGTGAGCAACTAGTTTATACAGAAATGGGAATTCAAAAGAAACGCAATGAATCGAATACAAAAAGGATAAAGAAAGTCATCTGCATATTCTGCAAATTGGTGCACAGAAAAGAAACTGTTTGGAGATGGCAAGCACACAGGATGGCGTGTCACATTGAAGAGTCGCCTTCAATTATTAAAGTGTTAAGGTAAGAGCCTCCCATCCAACAGTCACAGCAGCAGCAGCCTTGAGCGCACACGCTTCAGTTGCCGCATTCAATGAGCACAAAATGCTGGCTACAGTAAGAGCATGTAGCTCCTGTAAAAGGACGCCACTGCTGCTCCATTATCAAAATGCAATTTCATCAATGCTGGCTTTGGGACCCCCAAAATCCTGTCCAACGAAAAAATGGCTGAAATTTGATTTTCCTTCTTAGAGTGAACTCTCATGCAGGCAAGCTCTCAGCAATCTCTGCCAGCAGCAGCAAGGCCGACAAGAGCAAGGTTTCCCTGTTGCCACATGGCAAATATTTCGCAAGTGCAATTTGTTGTAAAATGCAAGCCACGCCACGCCCACACAAACAACTTGCAAATTTGAAATAAAATAATGCTCTATCCAATCCGGCTGAAGTCAAATGATTTATAGACTGCGTGTCTTATACATAAAGCAATAAGCTGATTTATCTTGCAGATAGCACTAGCCATTCAACATACTCCTGCTTTGGTAATGCCTTGACCAACAATCAAAAAGAGATTTATTTCAATTTAAGTCGAGCTAGACACAAACTTATCTACAATAAGAGGGTAAGTCAATGGGTACCACTGGGTAATTTCGGCAAAGCAGCGAAAGTGAACATACATTTTCCATCCAAGAAGACCTTTCTTCCGGACACAGGCACTAAAACGTGCCTTGCCGTAGACGTCTCCGTCAAAGAATTTCATTTTCAGCCACATTAGCAAATCAATATCATCTCAAGAGTGTCACTTAGCCATCTGTTTCGTCTGTGCACCTGTGCAAATGTATTTGACCCACATTCCAATAGGACAAAATCAACTACGAATTTCCAGGAAACCTAGTCTGATTAAAGCCACGAGTGCCCCTTGTCCTTATAACCTAATAAGTCTTGTGGGTTAATCGTTTAAGCTGGCCAATCGGACTGTTTAACGTGCCAAAAGTTTTGTCGGAGAGGCGATAAATGACAGTAAACAAACAAAAACACATGGCAAGAACACAAATGTGTCCAACAACAGCTGCATTTGCGGCTTTTTGCATCGAGCCACACAGCCAGACGGAAGCCGGATGTATTGTCATTTATTTACAATGCCAAAGGGAGGCGTGTGCAAAGCCTCGCTTTATCGCACACTGGCATAATGTCGATACTTTAGTGTTTCAAGCACGAATCTGCAAACAAAGCGGGCTGCTGCTTAAACACATACACTCATAAACGAGTCCATGCAAACAATCGAAGCCATAGTCCAGGGATGCAGCCACATAATCAAGCAGACAGTCGATAAAAACTGCATACTATTGAGATAAGCACCCCGGTATGTCCCTGTGCAATTCCTTTGTTTTTGCTGCCTTTCTTAGTTATGTATTTTCGATTAGTCTGCTTCTTTGGCCGGTCAATTTTCAATATTTATTGCAACTTCTGCCCATAGTTTTGCTTGTCCAGCTGGAAAAACTCAAAACTTAACTTGCGGCTACTGTTTTTTCAAGAAAATCAAGCCAAACCGCAGCCGAAAGGGATAGAATTTAGGCATCAGATTGGTTTAACGACTTAAAAACTTATCATTTATGGCACGGAGCGTGAATGAGAGTGGAGAACGGGATACCCATCTAGTTGATTCACGCCTTGGGATGTGGGAAAATTCTAAGTCCCACAATGGCAAGTTTTTACACAGTCTAAGGTTTGGCACAAGGATGCGCTGCACAATGAGTGAAGAAGGACGGATACCAAAATTTGCACCCGCACCCATCAATACTCCGAACCGAATACATAGACAACGAGAAAGCTAACTTCATCTGTGCCGAAGTTTTTAAACCCTTGCAAGTGCTCGCTTTAATATTTTCAAAAATACTCTTTTTCCCATTTTCCGACCGATCGTTCGTATGGGAGCTATTTGATATAGTCATCCGATTTTGCCAAAAATTAGTAAAAAGTGAAAGCATATAAAACAAACAAATACAAAACTGCAGGATGTTACCTTTAAAAACAAAAAAGGTTTTCTAACTAAGACTGTTTTTCAGACCTATGTTTTGTATGGCAGCTATACAATATAGTTGTCCGATTTTAATAAAACTTGGTAGAATTATAAAAAAAAACATAGATTACCTACGATTACAAAGTTTGGAGACGTTTTCATTGAAAAGAAAAAAGTTTTTCTCAATATGGGAGCTATCAGATATAGTCATCCGATCCGGTCGGTTCCGACATATTAGTAGAGTGCAGCAAAAAGATGATTTTGTGCAAAATTTCAGGTCGATAGCTTTAAAACTGAGAGACTAGTTCGCGTAGAAACAGACAGACAGACAGACAAAGCTCAATCGACTCAGCTCGTCACCCTGATCAAGAATATACAGGGTGCGCCATATTTAGTGTCGGTATGGCAACACTGAATAAATATAAAAACAAACAACCGATTGCTATATGTTGATCTTGTTCCTTTAATTTGGTCCTGTACAATTTATTTCGACTACTTTTTGAACACAACATCAATCAAGTGGCCGCCTTTATTGCCCACAACAAAATGTGCCCTTTTTGCGACATTTTCCATCACTTTTTCGAGCGTCTCAGTCGATAAAGTGGCGATTTCGGCACGAATGTTGGCCTTAAGCTCTTCAATGGTCTGTGGATCGCTGGCGTAAACCTTGCTTTTTAAATAGCCCCACAAAAAGAAGTCTGGGGCGGTCAAATCTGGAGATCTGGGTGGCCAGTCAATATCGCCTCTTTTTGATACCGGCCCAAACAGTCACTTTTTGGTCGTGTAAAGGTATTTCATGGATGCGGTGTAGATTTTCCGTGCCCCATATGCGACAATTTTGCTTATTAACACCACCAGAAAGCGTGAAATGGGCCTCATCGGTCATCAAAAACATGCACGCTGAGTTAGCCCAATTGAACGATTATTTTCGATGAACAGCGTCACTATTTCGGCACGTTGTTTTGGTGTGAAGCGTTCCATGGTCAAAATTGTACTAGGTTGATGTTTCCAAAACATGTCTAACAATAGCAATCGGTTGGTAAATGTCAAAGTTATTCAGTGTTGCCATACCGACACTTTATATGGCGCACCCTGAATAGAGTTTATGGGGCCGGTAATGAATAATTCTATGCGTTGCAAACTTCTGGGCAAAATTATAATACTCTTTGCAAGGGTATAAAAGCAACTGATTTTAAATTGAAATCTGTGAAGCTTTTGATTTAATTGTAAACGATCTTTCTCTTGAATCTGATGAGCTCTTGATACTAAAAAGAACTTTCTCGGTTTTTGACAATGCTTTATGCTCTTGATTCAAGAATGAGCTATCTTTAATTTAAGTATGTTTAGTACTTGATTCAAGAACTCTTCTGCTTGATATGACAATGATTCGTACTAAAAAAAAACCGGGATCAAAAATTCTTACTTGGATCAAGAATTTTGCTCTTGGATCGAGAATTCTCACTTTTATTGATCTATTAATCTCGAAAATTCTTGATCCACGTATGAAATTCATTATTTTTTTTCTGAGTGTAGACAAAATTTCAAGGCAAAGGCCATTGGCATTTAGGCACGAAGTGAGATAGAAGGTCTGTAGCTAAGTGGCGCACTATTTTATTTTTCACAATACATAATATAGACTATACTACATAAGTCGATTTTTTACGTCAATAACGTCAAAAAATAGTTTCATCCGTAGAATCTTACTACTTCGGAGCCACACTCGCTATTTCCGCGGTGCATAGGTTCGGTTAATTTCTTACTAAGCCGGAGTTTCGGATCGGATCAGTGGTTCACTCTTAATTTATTGCACATTTTATGGAAACATTTTGGTTTTTGTATTTTCAAAATACTATTATTTCTTAAGAATTTCCCATAATTCCCAGAAAACAGTTGAACAGCTTGAAAATCCTGATATATTCTGGCATTGTCATTTAAATTTTTAATGTGAAAACAGTTCATAACTCGGTAGAATATGTAGTGAGGAAAATAATCTGCCGTCTGAAGTTGGATCAAGGTTACGAAGGCAATCAAGACAATCGAATATTAATAAATCTTCCAATTAAGGAAATCAGTCTGATGGCAGGTATATAAACAGATCAGTGGGATCATATTGTAGGAGATGTACGGGAAAAGTCATCCTTAAAGGCTACATTAAACCGGCATCGCTAAATATCATTTTCAGTCGATGAGCGTTATTCCCTAAATAAACCGAAAGTCGTACAAAACTTTTCTCAAGGAAAGCTTTATACTTCCATACTTTTTCAGATTTTATATCCCGGACGTCTTAAAACTCCACAGCAAAACGAATCAAACCGGTCCGCTTGGATATGTGGATTTTGGATGGGTTCAGAAATTTCGAGAGGTTTCTTAGCTGTAATAACCGGTTTGCTTTTGACTTGGTTCTATTTGGCTTGGTGCTTTATACCGTTCTATACCTAAAACTTTAAGGAAGTTTTGATTTCTTTTAAGCGAAAAAATTCACATAAAACTATCATTAAATGATAATATTATTTGAATTAAAGATGACATCTATTTGGTGGCTACAGAAATTGGCAAATAGAAGTATGCATTCTGGACACTTAAATCTACTCTTGTAATTTGCTTATAGAACGGTTCTAAATTTTGCATATTTTCATTTCTTTTTTGACTTTCACTAATCAGCAATTCGGTTAAGGCTTAAAAAAATCGTACTTGCAATCAGAGTTTTGTAATTGCATATAGGACTTCCAAAATTAATGTATAATTGAAAGCGTTGGCAGATAAAGTGAATTTGAAGTTGCAGCATGACAGAAATCTTATGCAATGGATCTCTAACTATACAAATAAACATATAATGCTGTATATAATGTTACTACACAAGTACATGGCACATGGGTCTTGCACAGCTGCTAACATGTCAACATGCAATTGACACCGAATATGACATCGCCCGCAAGCTTGAAGTGCCGTCTAAGCGTGCATCAGGATGTGCCAGGGTGGAAGCAAGCCATTAGTGCTGATACTGACGAACACACAACCTCGAGACTGACTGCCTGAATGAAAGCTGAACACTGGTCCACTCTGTGCCCCCTGCCAAAGTCAAAAGCATAGTTGAGCTCATGATTCAAGAAACATGATGATGTAAGTCTGATATGATGCATGTAGAGGAGTGATGGGGTCACATACACAAGCACCAAGCCATTATTGCCTTCCAATGTTGCACCATGTACTTAAAGCAAAAAATGGCAATATTAAGCAATCTTTTTATTAAGAACTGAGGACGCCATTGGATACCGCAAGAAATTAATTAAATAACAAAAACTAAATTCACAAAATATTCATGAACATTGGAACGAATTCAATAAGCACATTAAGTTTCCGGCTCCACGTCTTCCAGTTTGTCTACGTGCGCAAAAACGTAAAACTTTGCTTGCATTAATTTGCGTTAATTTCGCCCGACGCCAGACCAGGACAGCACAGCCACTGTAATTAAATTTGATAAATGATGGCCCAAAGAGGCAGCCCCCGGCACTGGCTTCGCCTACCCGCCGGCTGGCACGTAGCCAGCTGGCGGTAGCTTCTTTGGGCAACTGCTCATGTGTAAATGATCTGCGATTGGCTTGAATTGGATTGTGCTAATTTTATCGAGCTGCTGACGCACAGAGGACGACGTTGACAATTATGCGAAAGCTTGAATACACAGTTTATGAGCTCGTTAAGATTCCGACACTTGTGTGAGCTCTAAATTTATAGCTGCTAATTTATCGAAGGCGACGACTGCTGGCACCCCCCCGAAAGACCTTTGGCAAATTAATTTGCAACTAGACTTGATTAATGTCGGTGTTTATGCGGTTCATCCCAAAACCCGTTCCTGAGCTGATTTTGTGTCTGCCAATCGGTAATTAATTACACACGCCATAAGCCGCAAAGTACAAGGATGCAAGAAAACACACTTCAGTGTATGGGTATTGGGTATTGCGTATACGTCACGAGGCCCGGTCCCTGCACGACAGGAAGTCGTTGTGCCGAACATTTAAATTTCAAATAGATTTATGGGATATAATTGTTTTTTAATTGTCACATTATATGCAAACTGCATTTCAAACCGAAAGACATACAAACTGGCTTACCTGTATCGACATGTAAGTAAGCAGGATTCTGAATTCATTTGGGATGCAAGCAAGTAAACAAGTAAAGTTTACAAATAATTGCGAAAAAAACAGTCTGAATAATATTTGGGAAAGCAAACAGATCTGAGTGCAAAAGTAAATCAAGGTCTTCAAATGTGGGTCAAATAAACTATTGAAGGAGACGGGGGCGAGTCCTAACTTCTGTGTGTTGAAGTTTGTAGAAGATGCAACTTTTTGAATAGTAAATTTTGTGAAGGCGCCATCTACACATATATATGTATATGCAACTGAGTAATTTAAACTTATGAAAATTTTGGGGGCTTTAGAAGTTGTGCGATTCCGGCCGATAACATCAGGACTGCGGAATCAATTATCACACGAAATCTTCGTTACAGTTAATTAAGATGTGAGTTTCGACTTAAATGCAAAAATGTTTATATCTTGTGCGTATCAAGCAATGATTTTCTCAGGAAACACTATCAGCGAAACCTAGGAAGGTTTGAACATTACTGGGGAGACCTCCGTACTATTATTATACACTTGCAGAGGGTATATTGAAATTGCCCAGATGTTTGTAAGGCATAGAAGGAAGCATTTCCGACCACATAAAGTATACACAGAGAAAAAAAGATGCTGTTTAAGAATATATATACTTTATGGGGTCGGAGATGCTTCCTTCTGGCTGTTACATACTTTTGCACAAACTTAATATACTCTATGTACCTACGGTACAGAGTATAATAAATATAGCCTGAAGAGAGGGTTATTCATTTAATTAGTGATAGTAATATTTTTTACTCAATTTCAATTTGTTTGCTATACACTAGAGAGGGCACATCGCCCGGTAAAATGATTTGTTGTTTTAATTATTGGGAACTATTGTCATGGGTTTATTCTTGCTTAACATAAAAAGAGATTCCCAGTCCCTTTAATGTCCATTATTGCATATTTTGTCACACTGGTCAATATTAATCTTTCATTGCAACATCAATAAATGATAGTCTCGCACGTGTTTTGTTAAGTTTTTTGCAGTTGTTTATTTGCATTGGCATTGAAAATGCCTTTCATGGTGTTTGTTTAACAATTTTCAGCGTAGTGTTTGTAAAATGCAATTACAATGTACTCTTTTGTTTACTTTACACATCATTTATTATGCTTAGGCATACAATTCAAATTTGCATAAATACAAATACCAGAATATTTCGAAAATAGGCATTATTATCACACCTGCATTTGCCAGCCCAGGGTAAGAATGTAAATGAGAATGGGAGCAAGGTCTAGATCTACGAATGACCCAGACAATCAATCAAATGGATAATCAATCACGCCCACCTAACGCCTCATCATTATCCTGAATGTGTGAGATAATTGAAGTTTGCTAGTTATATTCCTAGACTGGTTGAAAGACTGATTGATTGTTGCTGTTTCGCTTTAAGTTAAATTAAAGTGTTAATTCGGCAAACGATGCAGCTGACTACACAGAATCCCAACAAAGTTTCATGACTAAGAAAATCTTAAAAGCGTGGCAAGCAAACTTGTATGTGATGGCCTTTTTTCTCTTCTGGTTGTTTATGGTTTTCGTTGTAAGAAAAGCGTACATTTTTCATTAGAGGTAAAAGTTTGGGCGGGAAAGAAAGGTGAAAGTTGGAATTGCCATAATAACTTTATCACTAATTAATTAGTTTGGCTTTTGCCAAATGACTTTTCTGTGTAGATTTATGTCTGTCATATTCTAGCTCTCATATTAGTGAACAGGTGACAATGCTCAGGACTTTAATGGGAACATAAGATTATATCTCTGAATAAATGTATGTAAGAAGGAAGCAATTAATGTCAAACTCTGAGAAACTTGTTTTTGAGGTTTTGCTTAGCTGCTGCCGCCAGTAGCATTGATTTCGACGTACACTCAAACCAAATGGTTGAAATTGACATATACTCCAAATATTTTTGGCTGTAGACACTATTTAGTAACAACGTTATAAAACTCAGATATATATGTGGTTTTGTTCTCTGTTCACTTATAGCATACTCTGTACCAACGAAGTTATACGCTCAGAATAAATGTTGATGCTGCAGTAGCAGCTGAATCCTTGATCCTGATTACTAAATATGTCCAGAAGGAACGAACCATCTATCTTTAAAACTGTGGGAGATATGACGTTTTTCTAAATTTCGGGGGGGGAGGGGGCGTGGCCAAAGTTGAAAATAAACATGATATGCCTGCAGGCATAGAAAACATATGTCCCATACATTTCAAACCTTTATCCCTTACCATCTGTGAGATCTGTGCGTTCGTACGGACACACAGACGGACAGACGGACATGACTCGGCTGTTAATGCTGATAAAGAATATATATACATACTTTATAGGGTCGGAAATGCATCCTTCTGGCTGTTACATACTTTTGCACAAACTTAATATACTCTATGTATCTACGAGTACAGAGTATAAAATCACTAGGCAACAAGGTCGAGTATATTGAATGGTTGGTGGTAATTTTAGATAAACACGAGTCTGTTTAGGAAATGGTCAATCATGTTCTTCTCTTCTTTCATTTTTAAAATCACTAAAATCCTCATTTTCTCCCGGGCCTGACAACATTCCTAGCTGTGTGCTCAAAGAGTGTTCTAGTTCTTTATGCCAACCATTGCTAAAGCTTTTCAATCTATCACTCAAGTCGTCTTTCTTCCCATCTCTTTGGAAAGAATCTTACATTATTCCTCTCCATAAAAAGGGTGGGAAGTCGGATATTTCAAATTACAGAGGCATTGCTAAGCTTTCCGCCATTCCGAAATTGTTTGAAGAGATTATAACCTCCACATTGCAGCATTACTGTAGATCTATTTTGTCACCTTTCCAGCATGGTTTCATAAAGCGTCGGTCAACAACGACCAATTTGCTCGAATTTACTTCATTAGTTTATGATGGATTCCTTGTGAAAAGGCAAACTGATGTCATTTACACTGACTTTAGCAAAGCCTTTGACCCTGTCAACCATGATCTTCTCCTCTTTAAGCTTGATCGATTAGGATTTCCCTCTTCTTTTCTGCTTTGGGCTTCGTCCTATCTAAAAGATAGAACTCAAAAAGTTCTGCTTCGTTCTAACACTTCAAAACCTGTGACTGTAACCTCTGGTGTACCTCAAGGTAGCCACCTGGGTCCTCTGTTCTTCACTCTATTTATCAATGATCTTCCTACAATATTATCATATTCTCGGATACTCATGTATGCCGATGACGTTAAACTTATTTTATCTTTCAACAACCCGATTCAGTCTATTGGATTGCAAGATGATCTTAACTCCTTGCAGTCTTGGTGCTTGGTAAATCATTTGCATCTGAATTGCTCCAAGTGCATGTTTATGACTTTCCATCGATGCAAACCATTTCTGGTTTCCTATACGATTGGTAATGAACCGTTGCAACGTATTTCGTCTGTCGTCGATCTTGGAATTCTGTTTGACCCCAAATTGAGTTTTAATCACCATATCTCCACTATTGTTAACAAAGCGAATGGTGTACTTGGATTCATTAAACGTTGGTCAAAGGAGTTTAATGATCCCTACACCACTAAACTTCTTTATACAGCTTTAGTCCGTCCCGTGCTAGAATACTGTTCATCCGTATGGGTTCCGCAGTATAAAAAGCATGTTGATCGTATTGAATCAGTTCAGAAACAATTTTTGCTTTTTGCCCTTCGTGGCCTAAATTGGGGACCCTAACCTCCGTTTGCCATCGTACTCCAGAAGACTCTTGCTTATAGACCTTCCTTCGCTAGCTAACCGTAGAACAGTCTTAGGTGTTTCATTTCTTCACAAGTTAATTATCGGTGATGTAGATTCTTCTGAACTCTTACGTCGCCTTAACTTCTCTGTTCCTTCTAGGCCAACCAGAAACTTTTTTCCTTTAATCTTGTCTAGATGCACAACTGATTATGCCCAGCATAATAGATTTCGGGTTTTATGTCAAGACTACAACGATCTTTATCACCTCCTCTCAACAGATCTCTCTCTCTTCTCCTTAAAAACGTCCCTTTACACTTATCTCCGGGAAAATCTCTGACCATTCCCAGCTGTGAATAGGGGCATAGCTTGCCGGACTGGCTAATAAATCTTCCCCCACCGGGTCAGAGATTTTTCGGTTATCTTTTTAGTTTTATTTTAATATATTTTTAATTTGTATTTTTCTATTGTTGGTCACTCTTCCATTTTATCTTTAATTATAGTTTTATGCCATGCCTCTATGTATTTGTAAGCCTGCATTTTCTTATTCTTTTTTTCTTACCTCTTCACATCTACTTCAGGCCTGTTCCGGGCTTCACATAATTTATTAAACTTCAAATGAAATTAAATTCGAACGATTCTGGTATTCGACTTGCAATTTGACTGTTTCATTTCCAAATTGTTTTTCTTTTAACAACTCGCTGAACTTAATCAGTTGGATAAAACTACTGAATTGTTTCGGATATTTCGGATAGCTACCAAGTATAACTTTACGATAATATAAAATTTTGGCACACAAACTGAAAATGGGGTGCGAAGATGGATTTAGGGCCTTACGTAATTCTAGCAAGAAAACCGGTCAGTAAGATCTATGGGCCAAGTAAATGGGAAAACAATAATCTAGTTTTAGACAATCCAGCTCCAAAGTAGGAAAAAGGAGTGCAGGGTTGCACTCAAAAAACAAATCAGCCAAAATCGCCCTCCAACTTCGAAGTTCGCTTTAAAACAGGGGTCAACGTATTTTTTAGAAAAATAATTTGTTTTAATGGGACTGACCAAATATTTTCTTAATTTTAGAAAACATTTTCTAGATTTTAAATAAACCTTTATAGATTTTAGAAAAAACTTTTTTTTTTAACCTTCAGTAGGGAAAGGGAGTTATGGGACTAGAGACAGAAGATTAAGAATACGCTAGAACGCTTATAAGTCCTTATGCAAAGTGGTCAATTTAAAAATTGGAATTTTGCTATTAAAAAAAAAACGGCCCGATATTTTTCAAAGGTTTTATCGTTTATTGGAAAGGTTGGCTCATGTCATTTATTTATGAAAAACCATTTCGGTCAAATGACCACCACGGCTGACTTGGCAGTAGCCCATTCGTTCCACCCAATTTTTGAGAGCATTTTCAATTGTTTCGGCACGTATGTCAGCAATAGCAACTCGAATCTCGTTATTCAACTCATTAATTGTTTCAGGATAGTTTGCATAACATTTGTCCATATTTGCTAGTTACTCGATTTTCGAAGGCAGGGCGCAGAAGATCGATTTTGGCGTGCGTTGTGTGCACTTAGCGCCGTCTTGTTGAAACCAAATATCGTCCAAGTCTTCCGCTTCAATTTACTCGAAGAACCAATCGCTTAACATTGCGCGTTAGCGCTCACCATTCACGGTCACAGTGGCTTCTTCTTAATTTTCAAACAAAAATGTATCTCGAGACCAGAATCCGCACCAAACAGTGACACGCGGTGGTTTCATTGCCTTTTTGACGACGATTTGCGGATTTTCTGTCCCCCAGATGCGACAATTTTGTTTATTAACATAACCACCAAGGTGAAAATGTGCTTCAACCGAAAAAAAGATTTTTCGGTTAAATTCACCATCTTCGGCCAAACGATTTTCCGGCCAATTTGCGAACTGTAGACGATTCGGATGGTCAATTGGCTTAAGCTGCTGCACCAATTGAACTTTGTATGGCTTCATGCTAAGGTCTTTATGCAAAATTCGCATCAAAGAAGTGCGCGAAATGTTCAATTGTTGGTTGGCGAGTCGACGTCGATGGTTGCTCATGCACATTTTCAGCATTCCAGTTTCACGAACTCGCTTCATGAATCGATCCTCAAATTGAGTTTTCGGAACATTCTTGTTGGTTTAATGATTTTTTTCAAATGTCGCACATTTTGAGTCGAGGCTTCAACCACTTTGGAAATATTTCCAAACTTTCTTCAAACGAATAGCGACTTATTTCTTAAATGTCAAAGTTTTTACCATATATTAGTCGCTTTCCGAATGACATTTGCCGTATTTAAAGTACAAATTCCAAACACTCGATGGACCACCCTATACATTATTTTTATGGGTTATTTTCATTCTTATTTCCTTTTATATTACGAATGCAGGGAACTCGTACTTGAGAATTGCAAGGGGTGTCTTTTTAATTATTTTCTAAATTTATTATTCTACATTTCAGGGCGAATTTCTGAGTGGTTTTTCTAAATTTAGGAAATTTGGGGCGCTGTATTTTAAGACACCGTACAATGTATTTCGTTTCTTAATTTAAAGGCGAATTCGCCTATAATTTTAGAAAGTGTTTAGGAAAAAAGCTAGAAAAATGTTCCTAAATTTAAGGAAAACTAAACCGAATTTCTAAATTTAAGAAATAGAATTCTAAAAAACTTTTTTTTTTAAGGAAGTACTGGCTAATTACAAGAAATTTTCTGTTCGACTATAAAGCGAATTGCAGCCCTGAGTTTTTATTCTCTGTACCAAAGGTCTACAAAGTATATTTGCCTTGAAGAGAGCATCTCCGACCCCATAAAGTATTTATATTCTTGATCAGTATCAAAAGCCGAGTCGATGTAGCCATGTCCGTCTGTCCGTCCTTCTGTCTGTCAGTGTGAGCGCGCAGATCTTATAGATGGTTAGAGATAGAGGCACGACGTGCATGGAACCAACATTTTTATACCCGTTACTCGTAGAGTAACAAGGGTATACTAAAGTCGTGCAAATGTATGTAACAGGCAGAAGGAAGCTTCTCCGATATAATAAAGTATATATATTCTTCATCAGCATCAACAGCCGAGTCGATATAGCCATGTCCGTCTGTCCGTCCGTCCGTCCGTCCGTCTGTATGAACACCTAGATCTCAGACACTAGAAGAGCAAGAGCAACCAAATTTTATACGTAAGCTAGTATTGTCTGTAGGCAGATCAAGTTTGTTTCAAATTTTGGCCACGCCCCCTCCCGCCCCCGCAATAAAAAATATTGAATAACTCCCACAATTTTTAAGATATCGAGATCAGATTTTGCAGTGTAGTCTTTGTGGCCAATATCTACAATCTCACAAATTTTCAAAAGGATCGGATAATAAATGGCCGAGTTAAAAAAATGTTGCATACTTATCCGAGCTGAGCTGAGTAACGGGTATTTCGAAGTCGGGCAGGGCCGACTTTAACTTACGCTCTCTTTATACTCTGTACCGTAGGTACACAGAGTATTACATATAAGTTTGTGCAAAAGTATGTAACATCCAGAAGTAAGCATCTCCGACCCCATAAAGTATATATATTCTTGATCAGCATCAACAGCCGAGTCGATATAGCCATGTCCGTCTGTCCGTATGAACGCACAGATCTCAGAGATGGTAAGAGATAGAGGTTTGACATGTATGGGACATATGCTTCTTATGTCTGCAGGCAGATCAAGTTTATTTTCAATTTTAGCCACGCCCCCTCCCGCCCCCGCAATTTAGAAAAAACGTCATATCTCCCACAGTTTTGAAGATAGATGGCTTGTCCTTTTGGACATATCTAGTTATAAGGATAACTTATCGATCCGCCAAAGGAATGAAGAAGATCGGATGAACGGTTTTCGAGTTATGATCAAAAGACAAATTTTCTTGGTACAGAGTATGTTATAGTCGGGCTTGACCGACTTTCTTTCTTGATTTTAAAGAAAGTACTGGCTAATAACAAGAAATTTTCTGTTCGACTATAAAGCGAATTGCAGCCCTGAGTTTTTATTCTCTGTACCAAAGGCCTACAAAGTATATTGGCCTGAAGAGAGCATCACCGACCCCATACAGTATATATATTCTTGATCAGTATCAAAAGCCGAGTCGATGTCCGTCCTTCTGTCTGTCAGTGTGAGCTCGCAGATCTTATAGATGGTTAGAGATAGAGGTACGACGTGCATGGAACCAACATTTTTATACTTGCAGGCAGATAAGATTTATTGTCACTTTTTGCCATGACCCCCTCCGCCCACTGGATTTGGAAAAATGTTTAATCACCGGAAGTTTTTTAGATAGGATTTTCGTATTCTAGGCATACTTAATAATCAAGATAATTCATCGATCCGTCAAAGTATTGGTAAATAAGGTAAGTTAAGTTATGCACAAAAGAGTGTTCGCTGCTGCATCGCAGTAGCAGCACTGCTTTTAGCTGCTACAGCAGCATCTAAATTAATGCTTCGCAGAATCTGATAATAGATGATTTAAAGGATATGAAAGACATATCCATTCCAAATCGATCTTTTTGGACTTTCAGATCCGTTGGATGTTTGAAAGTCCTTTAAGATAAATCCAATCCAAATGGATACCGGAAATCATCCAATGGATATTTTTTAATCTCCTTTTTTCGTCTGTGTAGTCTTACTTAATTTTAAGAGACAAAAACACCGTGTTAAGGTAGCGATCGCCATTATCAAAGTAGATTCTATGTGACTAGCGCTATTTATAAGTCAATAAATGAACTTGCGCAGGGCTAAAATAAATAAATAAATACAAAAATACAAAATATCGATGTAGATGTGCTTGATACAGAAATTCCACCTCAAAAACGCAACCCTTATTTGACATACAAGTTTATAAAATGTGAATTCGAAATACTATTTTTTAATTTAAAATTTTTGACTTATCTGTTTGTTTCTCTACTTTTTGTTATGGGCTTAATGGGCCAATTATAAAAGTAACAAAATAACAATGATTGCATAGAACCATTTGGCAGCATATGCTAGACTGAACTCTTGTGTACAAAAGCAGGCACACCCTTTCAGAAAGTAGGATTCAGGCGTTTAAATTAACGAGTGTCACAATTCACGTGTGTGATTTACGACAGAAAACTTCCAACTTTAGCTGGGAGACCTTTTTTTTGGGTGTTGGCATGGTCAGGTCCAACATGGAAAACCACTTGGTAATTGTACACGAGCTTTTGTTCGCTACATTTTTATTACTTAATGTTGCTGTTGTTATTGTTGTCATTTGTCAGCAACGGATGTCGTCGTCATTGTTCTCGCTTATGCGTCGTATGCCTCGTTAAAATTAATTAACCTTGCATACATTTTTTCATTAACCAGAAAAATTAATGTGTGTATAAAATTACATTTAAAAACTCGGTCGGAGTATCCTTCGCTGTTGCCAGCTCCATAATATATTTGACCTAAAACAGCCCAAAGGGCCAAGCTGTTGTATATAGCATACACTTATATAAATAAATAAGTACAATTTATGGGCATACTAGCTGACCCGGCAAACGTTGTTCTGTCATCTTAATATTTCTAGTAAATGACGAATATCGATATCTCCATAATGATTTTCTTTTAGTACTTTACCAACCTTTTATAGTCGTATAGCACAGAGAGACAAAGAGCAACTCTGACCACCGGGTTCTTATGTTACAATAACTTTGAGTAATGTCGACGGTGACATGAAATAAAGCCCACGGACATAATGCCCATATGCAAAGTTTTGATCACTACTTTGAAATATAACTCAGAACTTTTCTGGGACTCATGTCCGGACATAAAGCCCATGGTCAATAAATCCGTATTTACAATTGAAGTTTTCGACAACAAATACACGTCAAAAACAGTCTTCTGATAATAACTCGACAAACGATTATCCGATCTTCACCATTCTTTTTGCGGATCGATAAGTTATCCTGATTACGAAATATGTCCAGAATGAACGAACCATCTATCTTTAAAACTGTGGGAGATATGACGTTTTTTCTAAATTGCGGGGGCGGGAGGGGGCATGGCCAAAATTAAAAATAAACTTGAAAATAGCTTATCGATCCGCCAATGGAATGGAGAAGATCGGATGAAGGGTTTTCATGTTATGATCAAAAGACTGTTCGCTGCTGCAGCGCAATAGCAGCGCTGCTAATGCAGCATCAAAATTAATGCTGAGCGTATAATTTCGTTAGTACAGAGTATGTTATAGTCGGGCTTGACCGACTTTCTTTCTTGTTTTATTGTGGTTTCCCCATAAGGCCTACTCCACACTTGCTGCTCTGAGCCATGCTTTTTATGCCTCAGCATGGGAACCCGAGAAATGGGGTTACATATAAATATAATATTGTGATTGCAGGCAAACATATTTTTTTACAGAAAATCGCAATGGACATCTGCGATCAAATTCAACTCCATCATTGGGTTTTACAGATGGCTAATGACCATGAATATTTCGTGAAGTCTGCGAATGGACAGGAAATTTTTTATGGAATTCGAACTTCGCGAAGTACCCTAAACAATGTTCCTTTCGCCGACCATAGTGTGGGATGTTGCCCTTCAATTTTTTGTGGATGAGTATCGGGGTCCACAAAGTTTTTGGAATGGTTGATCGTTTGATGGATATACCCTTCGTCTTCAAGACAATTGTAGGATTTCCAACAGTCCGACATTATAAGGAATGTGCCGAAAAGAAACTGCACACTTTCAAACGTCAAAAGCTCTCAGTGGGAGCTTTCGATCATGCCGTGCGATGCACCGTTAGAAAGCTCTATTAATTCTGCGTTTTTTGCATGTTCTCTTTTCTTTATTCGTCGTACACATTTCACTTACACGATGCCTTGAATTGAAGAGCAAGTTCGCAAGAAAATTGTGCACAATTACTATACCGAAATTGGTGTGTCGTACCGAAAATTAGCAATTCGGCACAAAGTTAGTGTAAATAGTGTGAAAAACATTATAATCAAATTTGGAGGCACATGTTCTACAAAAGATTTGACAAAAACTGGAAGAAAAAAGGGTCCACCGGATGATAGTGTTGACAAGAAGGTATTAGCCTTACTTCACAGAGATCCCACGATGTCTGTTCGAGATTTGGCAAAGAAAGCCCGTACAATTACAAGTATGGTTCAACGAATTAAGCAACGGCATAACTTGAAGACATACAAAAAACAAAAAGTTCCCAAAAAAAGTCTCCGCCAAGTAGAAATCGGCAAAAAAAAAAGTAAAAGCAGAGTTCTGAAAAAAGTTTTAACTTTCTCTGTGGGGACTCGAGAACTCGGGACCTATGGACTTGAACTCGATTGGAATGCCGACTCAACCAGTTGTGCCATCGCGTATTCTCGCTGAACGACAGCTAAAATATTACTTATTTTGAATAGCCTACATTTATTCATAAATATCTTTCTCACATTTTGCAAAAATAAGACTGCTTGTAATTCTCAAGTTGGATTTACCTGCATAGGGAATATAAAAGGGGTAACTGAAATTCTCCTATTTAATGTCAATCAATTTAATATCAATTCAAAGTGGTTTTTAGTTAATTTAAATACAAAAGGGGCATAGTAAAATCAAATATGATTGTATTGGGTTTTACTATGCTATTTTTCCCTGAGTGTATGTTCGAAGTCTTCTAGTACGAATACGCTGCACATTTGTTGGATCCGGCTGAATCGAATGACTATAGCATATGGATGTCATAGCAATGATCGGTAGAAAAGCTAGTTCTAGTGAAAAAGAACCGTTTTTTGTTTTCAATGGAAATTTTCTTTATATTGACAAATATTTATTTTTGGTAATTTCACATAATTCAGCAAAGTTTGTTTATTGCTGTCACATGAACGATCGATCAAAAAATTTGTTCTAGTGAGAAAAACTTTTTTGGTTTTGATGAAAGCGACACCAAACTTCCTATTAATAAGAGTAATATGCTTTTCCATGCTTCCACTTAGTTTGGTCGAAATCGGTATTCTATTTAGTTTAGCTCCCATGGGAACGTAAGGTCTGAAAAGTTTACTTTTGTATACTGTAGTCTTAACTTGAAAAACATTTTTGTTTTCCATGAAAATGTCCTTAAAACTGGCATTTCCTTATTTTGTATCCTTTCACTCAAATCTTAAAATTCTGGTTGTTCAGATGTTAAGACTATTGCCACAGAACGAGGATGTCGGGTGCTCGGGCCGCCATCTAAGCACGATTGCTTTTTTCTCATTTTTGTTTTTTAAACCTTTTATTTTGTTGTTAGTACTGCAGTCCAAATTTCGATGTGTCTCGGCAAAGTTTCCCAAAATCAATCTACAGATAAACGAACAAAAATCAGGCTATGGAACAAATCCAGTTGGGAGAAAGGGCAGTTGTCATAGGGATTGAGCATTTCCACAGAGGCTCAAATTACTACAGAGGATAGCTTCAGAGCAATGTTTTACTATTTTTGGAACTACAATGCCTTGTAGTGAAGAATCTTTTTCACTTCGTGTCGAATATTAAGCTGGCGGCGTGCAAGATTACTAATCTTAGTTACCTTGCAAACATGTTTAGGCACGGAAGATAAGAATGCGATTCTTGCAGTAGATATCGGTTCACTCCAGCGTTTCGAATTCTTATCTTTCTTCAGGGATTAAGTGTTCCACTCTGCGACACTTCTGGTTAATAAGAATTCGATACTTCTTGGAGATAGAAGGGCGATACTTCTGGGGGATGGGAATATCGGTATCTGAATTTGCGAATGCATAAAAACTAACCTTCCACAATAATGCCAACTTTGGTTAAGATCGGACTACCATAGCGTATGCGGAAATTTCCGAAAAAAGGTCTGGCCAGAGTGAATTTTTAAAGGGGGCCCCTGCAGATACCAGCTATTTCTTGACCTTTTCTGCTCCTTAAGCTGGAAAAAGAATTGGTCTGAAAATATATCGCTGTTCTAGAAATTTTGCGCTTTGAATTCTGAACTTTGAACTATGTTGCTCGATAATGTATCTCTTTAGGTATATTGTTTCCCTTAAAAATGCGATTACATATTTTGCAGGAATTTTTAATTTTCTTAGACTGAAAATTAAAACCTGTTCAGATGAAAAAATCGCATTTACGACACATTATGTTAGCTTCCAAAACACGAGAGAAGTATGTGTTCATTTGACACCAGACAGAATAAAGGGAGAGAGCAAAGCACACTCCAAATTTTATACTCTGTACCAAAGCCAGAAGGAAACATCTCGTAAGATGCTGCTTTTCAGCAGCATTGCTGAAACAATTTTAGTTTGTAAAAATAAACAAGAAAGAAAGTCGGTTAAACCCGACTATAACATACTCTGTACCAAGAAACAGTCTTTTGATCATAACTCGAAAACCGTTCATCCGATCTTGCGTGGGCGGGAGGGGGCGTGGCCAAAATTGGAAATAAACTTGATCTGCCTGCAGACATAAGAAGCATTTGTCCCATACATGTCAAACCTCTATAATGAGCTATATGATATAGACGTCCGATCTGCCTGATGTTCACATTTTTGCAAAGCTTAATAAATATAAAGACCACTTGTCAAGTTTCATTAATATAGCTTTGAAACTACCAAGTAAGGAATTTTTTTATTAGGGCATATTTTAATATGTTTATAACTTCATTAATTAATATCTTAACTATAAAAGTCTCCAACTTTTGGAAGATACCGTAATTTAGGTTATGCCTAGGGCAATAAATTGTATATTCTTAAAAGCTATATCATGGTGGTTAACACCGTGAGAAAATTATATGTAAGTTTTAGCAACAATTATTTAATATTATTAAGTAATGAAAATTTTTATTAAAATAGGATCTTAGTAGGACCAATAAAATACTATTCAGCAATATCAATCCGAGACCTGTCCGATAATCACAAGCCGAGAATATAATTTAAAAAAAAACCCTTATCTTTCACTTTTTGGTTTTTGCGATTTTTGAAATTGCTTTTAAAATTAACAAAAATTTTTTGGGCAAAACTGCAAATTAAGTTTTGGTTTGCATGTCGAGATCTGATTTCGAAAAAGATTTGGATCTAATCAAAAATGGTGAGTCTGGAAACCGTTCGAGTTGGAAAAGAATGACCCTTATACTTTATAGTGTCGGAGATGCTTCCTTCTGGATGTTACATACTTTTGCACAAACTTATAATACTCTATGTACCTACGGTACACAGTATAAAAATTGTATTTATGAAAATGGATTTAGGGCCGATTTCACATCTTCCACATAGCTGTTTTGTGTCAGATAAACATAGATTTTGCTCAGTTATTTGTAGGTTTATGTGTTCAGATAGCTCTATGTAGAAGATAAGAAATTGGCCCTTAATCCTTTATTGGTTTGAAATAAATATTTCTGAAGGTGCTACTTACGATGGCACCGTTTAATATATTACGTGATTACACACAAGTATCGTGGCATCTTAAAAATAATTAGAAAAGTAATCGTACGATGTCGTGCTGGACACTGGTACGGATATACGCTATGATAGTCTGATCTTAACCAAAGTTAGCATTATAGAAGGGCTCAAGATTTATGTTCCTGAAACTCATAAATTGCTTAAGTTTTTAATTTAAACCTTCTACTTACTCTGGTATTTGATCTGGGGACCCTTCGAACCACGCTCTCTTTTTTTTAAAGTGTTGGTGGTGTGGTACGTCAAATCGTATTGAATGGTCAAGTTGACAAGCGTTTGGTCGCAAAACCCATGAGAATTCATAAAATTTTTTTAGCGATATTTAAAATTTCATATGAGGTCACCTCTCACCTCTCGTTTAGTCGTACCATGGCTACAGTCCATTTTTGAAGCCTGCCTGGGGTGGGGCTATGTACCTGTGGCCTGGAGGACAGCACGTGTTGTGTTCCTACCCAAAGCGGGGAAATGCAGTCACGTGCAACCAAAAGACTACAGGCCCATTAGCCTCACTTCATTCCTGCTTAAAACAATGGAAAAATTACTTGATCTCCACATAAGAGAAGGCATGAACCTGACCTTGGAGAACAACCAACACGCATACACGAAAGGGAAATCGGTGGAAACAGCGCTACACTCCCTAGTAGCCACCATCGAGAAAGCAATGTACCATAAAGAGTATGCCTTGGGAGCATTCCTTGACATATCTGGTGCATTCAACAACGTCTCCACGGAGGCGATAATGCGCAGCCTAAGAGCTGTATCAATTCATATGGATTTGAACTCGTGGATATACAACCTGCTGAGCTGCAGAAGAGTACAAGCCGAGTGGGGTACCACAACCATGACGAAGGAGGCACACGGCGGCACGCCTCAAGGCGGAGTACTGTCACCCCTTCTATGGAATCTTGTGGTTAACGAACTGCTAATAAAATTTCGCAGGAAAGCACCCAAGATAACTGCATATGCCGACGACATATGCATAATTATCATCGGAAAATGTCCATCGACTCTCAGCTCAATCATGGACTCTACACTCAAAGAGATACTAAAATGGGCCACAGAAGCCGGACTTAGTATTAATGCGGAGAAGACGGACCTCATTCTCTTTACCAAGAGATACAAGGTACCGCCATGGATTCCACCAAAGATAAATGGAATAACACTAACACCAAAGAATAACGTCAAATACCTTGGAGCAGTAATCGATAGTAAACTGTCATGGAAGGCGAATGTGGAAGAAAGAGTGAAGAAGGCGACCAACGCACTATATGCATCCCAGAAGATGCTGAGTAGCACTTGGGGCCTATCACCAAGTCTGATGCACTGGCTTTTCATTTCAGTAATACGACCGATCCTGCTACACGGCATACTGGTATGGTGGCAGGCCACGGAGAAAACCACATACCTAAAGCTGATGGAGAAGACCCAGCGACAGGCACTGGTCTGTATTACGGGGGCGCTGAGGTCCACTCCAACCAAAGCATTAGAACACATCTTAGGTGTCAACCCTCTGGACATCCAAGCACGCCTTCTGGCACAAAAGACCGCCCAACGTCTATGTGCGACAGGCACCATGGCGCTACAAAGCTATGGACACAGCATAGTTGGTAGAGAGATCAATAGTAGCACGGACTACATTATCCCAAAGATCAACCCAATATGCACATCTGCACTATTAGGACCAGAAGGCTGGCGTACAGGACTGGCCCAAGAAGCAACGCACCTCTTTACAGACGGCTCAAAGATGGACCTAGGAGTCGGAGCCGCCGTATACTGTGCAGAGCCAGAAATAAAGCTCTCATACAAACTGCCAAACCACTGCACCATATTCCAGGCGGAAGTCTTCGCAATAAGGAAAGCAGCGGAGTTGGCGGAAATTCACGCTCCATACAACCAAATAAATATCTACGTGGACAGCCAAGCGGCAATCAAGGCAATGCAAGGACACTCCATCAACTTCAGAAATGTCCTGGCGAGCAGGGAAGCGCTAGATTCCCTCAGCATCTCCAGAAAGGTGCAAATCTGCTGGATTCCCAGCCACCGGGGCATCGACGGAAACGAGATGGCAGACAGTCTTGCAAAAGCCGGAGTCGTACTCGGCCAAGAAGAAACACTAAACCTACCTATCTCCATACAGGCGCTTCATAGCAAGATGGAAGAGATAGCAGAGAAAGAAGCGGAGGTAAGGTGGGAAAACACCAGCGGATGCAGAATCTCTAAAATTATGTGCAAGACAAGAGACAAACAACTTACGCACTATCTGCTACAGCTCCAGAGAAGAGACTGTAGACTGCTCATTGGCATACTAACGGGACACTGCCTAGCAGCCGCTCATGCGATAAAGCTAGGCATAACAACAGAGGACACCTGCAGGAAATGTATGGAACCTGGAGTCGCAGAAACTCTAGAACATCTAATTTGCAGCTGCCCAGCAATTGCCACGACAAGATTACAAATTCTGCACACCCCACGGTTCTCTTCTTTGGAGGAAGCGGCCAAGAGACCCCCAAAAACAGTTATTGGCATTTGCCAAAACGACTAGAATCCTCCTGGACTTCTAAGACAAACGTACCCAAATAATCACCCGGCCTCATTAAGGACCCTAAGGTCTATGTGTGACCCCATCTGGGGTCAGCCGGAACTACCTACCTACCTACCTACCTCTCGAAAAGAGGGTAAACATACCCTCCCAAAAAGAAGGCTATTAAAAATATGAAAATAAACCGCAAAACTTGGACTAAGCCGATGCTCAATTTTGTGGCGAGATCTTCTACATTATATCCAGAGCTCCCAAAAACTGTCGCCATTTTACAGGCAGTCAGAAAAAAAACTGTTAGGACAATATGAGAAATGGAACCTAAATGACATCTCACCTCTGTTTTTTCCCAAAGCAGTCTATGCTCAACCAATGAGAGTTTGTTTTTATTTTTTTGTTCAACTGTCTCCATAGAACACTTTTCTGTTCAGAATCTGACAAAAGAGTTTTTTTGCCTTTAAGTCTGTAAACTTGTGTTAATTTCGTTGGTAATGAGTCGTGAATTACATAAAAAAGGACACTTTTTATTTCTAAATTTGACAATGAATAAAATCAGTCGGTATGCAGCGTATGTGGAACAGAGAACTGCAAATCGTATCAAAAACGTATACGTCTTGCTTCAAATGCTTCAATGCGTGTCCATTCAAAAAACCTATGCGTACTTCAATATGCATTTTTGAAAAAGTACGTATACGTATACTTCATAGTGCGTATGCGTTTTTATATTTGAGGCATACGCACACTACGTTTAATTTCTGTGCGTGTACGCAAAACAAATGCGTATACGCACTTTTTTACAAAAATTTTTAACACCCGGAAAAATTTGATAGTCATGTAAAAAATTATTTTAATTAGTTAGGAAAACATCGTAGTTATCGAGCAAATTGTCATCTATATGTCGTGTCATAGTAAAATCCGTATGTAACAACGATTAGAACTGAGTCGTGTTATAGGCTATTTACACTAGGACTGCGTTAAGCGGCAACAAGCAGCTTTTTCCCCATACAAAAAGTATAGGGCCCTAGTGGTGACAAAAAGTTGAGTTTCATTTGGATGCATGTGCGCTTATTCGATATCTATATATATAAAGTTGTTCAACCTGACTGACTGACTGACTGGTGACCGTCGTGCAGCCCAAACCATAAGAGATAGAAGGCTGAAATTTTGACAGAAGTTTCCTTATGTGGTGAAAGTGCGTACTAAGGCGGGGTTTTGAAAAATTCCACCCGAAAAAGCCGGAAAAGCGTCGGAAAAGTTTGTTTGGGAAAAATTTTATTTTTGATCCGAATGACTTGAAACTCGGTTTGTAAGCTAAGTATGCGAAATAATTGGACACGTGTTTTCCCGATTTTGGGAAATCCACCCACAAGGAAAATTGATGGAAAATTCGATGTGCAAAAATTTTTCACCCGATTGACTTGAAATTCGGTTTGTAAGGATAGTAAGTTATATAAATTGAGATGTCATTTTCCGATGTTGGAAAATTTGACCGTTAGGTCGGAAAATTCCCGTAAAATTTTGCATGCTAAATAACTATAATTCATCCGATTGGCTTGAAATTCGGTTTGTAAGGAAAGTAAGTGATATAAATTAAGATGTCATTTTCCGATGTTGGAAAATTTGACCGTTAGGTCGGAAAATTCCCGCAAAAGCGTCGGAAAAGTTAATTTGACATCCGATTGACTTGAAACTCGGTTTGTAAGCAAAGTATGCGAAATAATTGGACACGAGTTTTCCCGATTTCGAAAAATCCGCCCACAAGAAAAATTCCCGGGAAAATTTGATATGCAAAAATCAATTTTTCAGCCGATTGACTTAAAATTCGGTTTGTAAGGAAAGTAAGTGAAATAAATAGACATGTCATTTTCCGATGTTGGAAAATTTGACCGTAGAGTAGAAAAATTCACGGAAAAGTCTGCAAGCTAAGTAACTATAATTAACCCGATTGAATTGAAATTCGGTTTGAAAGAATGGTAAGTGAAGTTTCATCCGGTTGACTTGAAACTCATTTTGTAAGGATGGTTAGTAAGATAAATTGAGATACCAGTTTGCGATGTCGGAAAATTCGACTGTAGGCTCTGAAAACTCTAGGAAAATTATGCATCCGAAAAACTGTTTTTTTACCGATTGACTTGAAGCTCGGTTTGTAAGGACAGTAAAAAAATTAATTTGTAATGGGATCTTCCCTTTTTTTTTGGAAATTTGGCCCTAGGGTCGGAAAACTTCCCGAAACTCCGAATGCAATAACCGATCACCCGATTGACATGAAACTAAGTTTGTAAGGATGGTATAAGAAATATCGATAACGATAACGAAAATTATAACGATATCGGTAACAGTAACGGTAACGAGAACAATGACGATATTGAAAATTGAAGAACGACTGTCGTTTCGACAAATTCAGCACCATGGGTAGAAAATTGGTGGTCAAGACTGTATAAAAGTTTAGTTTCCAGCGACAAGCTCCAAACGAATTTTATGAGCTACATTAAAAAAAAGTACGGAATACGTGACTTAAAATATTTTTAAATTCAACCCACAAAGTTAAAAAATATGCGGAAAGTTGTTGTATGCAACTCTTTTGATCTTCTTTTGATCAGCTCCGTAAACATATTGAAAACATCACATTAAAAAAGAAAGAAAGTCGGTCAAGCCCGACTATAACATATTCTGTACCAAGAAAATCTGTGTTTTGATCATATCTCGAATCCCGTTCATCCGATCTTCTTCATTCCTTTGGCGGATCGATAAGTTATCCTAATAACTAAATATGTCCAGAAGGAACAAGCCACCTATCTTCAAAACTGTGGGAGATATGACGTTTTTTCTAAATTGCGGGGGCGGGAGGGGGCGTGGCCGAAATTGAAAATAAGCATATGTCCCATACATGTCAAACCTCTATCTCTTACCATCTCTGAGATCTGTGCGTTCATACTGACAGACAGACGGACAGACGGACAAATTTACATGGCTATATCGACTCGGCTGTTGATGCTGATCAAGAATATATATACTTTATGGGGTCGGAGATGTTTCCTTCTGGATATTACATACTTACTCTATGTACCTACGGTACAGAGTATAAAAAATGTACCAGCATGATAAATAAGTAACAAATTGATGCAAAACGAGCCAAGCCGCTGGTAAATAAAGCTAGTATTCTATAAGTGTTGCCGTTATACTCGATAAGTGTTGCTCATTTCTGCCCATCGCGCCACTATCGTCTCTAGCACAACAAAAAACAGCTGTAAACCTGAGCCGCGAATTTCAAATAAGAAGTTAGTCATATTCATCAGACAAATAAAAATAATTATGAGATAAAATAAAGGTAAGAAAGGGTTTGGTCCTCTTTATAATAATATAGGTATAAAACTAATTATGAACCCGCTGCAAGATTTAATAAGTGATTCTACGTCGTCGTGGTTCAGGTTGCAGAAAATTGAAGGTTGCTGCAGACAATCCTTCAAAGTTTGTTGCATTTGTGAGTTTTTTGTGGTTTATTTGTTTCAGCTGTTTCGATGTCGATATCACTTATCGCCTCTACGGCTATCGATATCGAGATGCAGTTCGAGGGAAGCTTGTGGGATGCGCAGCTTTTGGGACCAAAGCTCCCTCTAGCTTTGGCATTTGGCAAGCGTGAGCGGTAGATCGTTGCGGGAGGGGGAGGATAGTTTTAAATTCGAAGTTGGAGAGAGGCAAAGGCCTTGAAAACGGCCAACGACCCATCTCAGCAGAACTAGGTCAGGGACAAATGGAAAGTGGGAAACCGACTAGCTAACGACCGCTAATTTGTGCTAAGGGCAGATAGAAGTTTTGGATGCTGGCTGATGAGGCCGCGAAAACAAAGACCGGCCCAGCCTATAATTATTTTTGTCGGTTAATTTTGGGAACTAAGTCGTGGCCCGGTGCCTGCGAGTAGGACCGGACACAATAGTTTTGGTTGCCCTGGTAACAAAAACTTAAACTGTTGGTTCCTGGTCCTCATTTGACAAAGCGTTTTCGTTCCTCTGGTGCCCAAGACGGTGCCAAGGCTGTGCTGGGAGGGCAATTCTAACCGGAACGGTGTGGCGGCAACAAGGTTTTTCGGATAAGACCCTCCTCCAAGACTGGCCGAACAAATTATAACTGTGAGTCCGTTCCGAGTCTGGGTTAGCTAAGCCACAGCAGGCAACTTAAGTCGGTGACAGTCTGCAACTGTGTACGTAATACACACATTTGCATCAAAACCACTAAGCAAACCAAATACCAGCGAATACATGCATATATAAATATCTATTCAAACCTGAACTGACATATATCTAAAACGACCATTCTGACATCCATATATGTGTATAGTACATAGACCATATACACCAAAACCTACTTAAAATATATCTGTACACATTAAAATGTCACGACAGTTTAAAATTTTTATTTAAAATTTACATTTAGACACATTTACGTACACATATATGTTTAATATTTACATATTTGCACGCCTTTCGTATACACCCAAAAAAATAAATTGCCTTAAACCCCCGAAAATACCCTTAAATTCATGGTAATTTGGCCGAAAAATGGAGCCAAAGACATATTAATCTTACTTTAAGGTCGCTTATGACCTTAACTTTTTAGGTAATTTTAGCCATGGTAAATATAAGGCAAAAACCGCCTAAAAATGAGGAATTATTGACCTTACTTTTAGGAACAACATTCCTAACTTTTAGGCAGTTTTTTGCCTTATACCAAGGCTAAAGTTACCTGATTTTTAGGAACAAAATACCTCAAAAACTTAAAAATTTTGTTTCCCCCCACGTTATATAAACAATATTGTGTTCAAATTCTTCTTTCGAAAAACTCTTTAAATCGTTTATTAGTAAATATACCTTATTACCTTAACTGGAACTGGGTCTCGAGCCCGGGTCCTCCGGTTATTAAGCACTATTGACATGACGTCTTAACGTTGTCCGCCATTGTCAATACGCGCGATGTGCGGTCAAGTTCCTCTAAAGAACCCAGTCATTTTAGCTGGCAAAATGTTTAGTCATTTTATTGTTGAGGAAATAGTAACCTTAATATAAGGTGAATTTTTCGTAATGTTCGTAATGTAGAAATATTAGCTTAAGCCTTAATTTATCAATGATCCGTGTGGCTCAGGTGTTAGAGTGTCTGACTTGAATGTGGAGGTTGTAGGTTCGAGTCCCAGTGTGGGCGGACATTTTTTTTATTAGTTTAAATATTTTTGGATTTTTTCCTTTGTTGTGAATTTTTTAAGAAGGAATTTTTATACTCTGTACCGTAGGTACATAGAGTATATTAAGTTTGTGCAAAAGTATGTAGCAGCCAGAAGGAAGCTTCTCCGACCCTATAAGGTACAAACATATATTCTTGATCAGCATTAACAGTCCAGTCATGTCCGTCATGTCCGTCTGTCCGTTCTGTCTGTCCGTATGAACGCACTGATCTCAGAGATGTTAAGCGATAGAGGTTTGACATGTACGGGACCTATGCTTCTTATGACTGCAGGCAGATCAAGTTAATTTTTAATTTGACCACGCTCCCTCCCGCCCCCGCAATTTAGAAAAAACGCCATATCTCCCACAGTTTTGAAGATAGATGGCTTGTTCCTTCTGGACATATTTAGTATTAACAGAATGGCTAATATCTAATCAGCTTATTGATTATAACTGTGCCGTAAAATCTATGGAAGAGAAAATTCAACAAATTCACAATAATTCAGCAGACGAATTAGTATGGCTACTCCAGCACCCTCCACTTTACACTGCAGGAATCAGTGCAACAGCTGATGATATTGTTGAAAAACTATTTCCCATATATAAAACAGGAAGGGGTGGTAAACACACATATCATGGTCCAGGACAGCGCATTATATATTTAATGTTGAACCTTAAAAAAAGAAACAAATGCGATATAAAGCTATATATTAGAGATCTAAGTAAGTGGATCATAAATGTTTTAAAGCAATTTAATATACTTGGAGAGTTTAGAGAAGATAGAATAGGCATTTGGGTAAACCATAACGGAGTAGAAAAAAAAATTGCAGCTTTTGGTATCCGTTTAAGAAAATGGGTAACTTATCATGGCATAGCGCTTAACGTCTTTCCAGACGTCTCTCACTATAAGGGTATTATTCCTTGTGGGTTGCAAGGTTATGGCGTCACGTCAATGGAAGAACTAGGAGTGAAAGTTCCACTCTCTGAATTGGATGATATACTAAAAAAAGAGTTTTATAAGATATTTTAATGATTGTTTACCTTTTATATTTCATTCTCACTTTATGTGCTAACACAGGTATTCATGCAATCGACCAAGTTGATATTATTGCTCCTTCTTCGAAGGGAAAAGAATTAGATCTGACTACTATAAAAGAATATGTAGAAGCTTTGGATTTTAATCCCCATATTTCGGAGAAAATATATAGTAATGATAATCCATTTTATTCCAACTCTGATGAATTCAGAGCAAATTATTTGATTAGTGCACTAACCGGTGATAGTAAAATAATCTGGTGTATCAGAGGAGGAGAAGGGGCTTCTCGGTTAATTCCCTATCTAGAAAAGTTACCCAATGATAAAAAAGAAAGGATTGCTCAAAACAAAAAGATCCTCATAGGCTATAGCGATATAACTGCCTTGCACATCTATCTACAAGCTAAATATGATTGGCAAACTCTTCACGGCACCATGTTGGAAATGATAGTAAATAACTCCGTTTCTGAAAGCTCTGTTGAAAAATTGAAAGAGTTAATTCTTAACAAGCGGGATTTTATCAGATTTGATAACCTAAAGACGATAAATAATGGCATTAGACTAAAAGATGGCAGATTAGAGTCTAAAATCATCGGTGGTAATATGACTTTAGTTGAAAACAGTATAGGAACTGTTTGGCAAATAAATGCGAAAGGTAAAATTCTATTTTTAGAGGACATAAGAGTCTACCCATACGCAATAGAGCGCAGTTTAGATCACCTAAAACAAGCTCACATCTTTGATGGAGTACATGCAGTAATCTTTGGGGATTTCGTTAACTGCTATAACGATAACCTTGTTGAAGTTGTAAAAGAAAGGTTTGCAAAAAGTGTTAACTTTCCTGTATTTACTATGAAAGGGGTAGGCCATGGACATACAAATGATCCTTTACCTTTTAACACTCACGCTATTATTAGCGTTCAAGACGAAAAAGAAGGTTTGTTTTTTATGGACGTGCAGAATTTAGCTAATCTTATAGCTAAGGCGAGCTCTACGTCATACCGCCGCAGTATCTCTTAGCCGCTAACACGTACTTAACCGTCATACCGCGATTCATTCGCGGTATCTCATCCGCTAACAAGAGATCCCGCTAACATGTAGCGGGATGACGAATTGCTTAACCGTCATTCCGCCGCAGACCGTCATACCGCCGCGGTATCTCTTAGCCGCTAACACATAGCGGAATGACGAAGTTATCGTCATGCCACCGCGAACCGTCGTACCGCCACGAACTGTCATACCACCACGAACCGTCATACCGCGATTCATTCGCGGTATCTCTAGATCCCGCTAACACGTAGCGGGATGACGGTTGTCAGGGTGTCATGCAAGTAGCTGACTACTTGGATCTGGTAGGCTTAAATCACAATGCCCGTAAAGCTGCGACCCTAGAGCTACTATCTCTCACCCACTGCAAATATTGCACGGTACTATCCACTTGATCATCGTGTCGAGTTTCAGGAAACATTAAAATCTCATACTCAAAATCGTTCAGCCATACTGCTTGGTGCGGCAGAAAAACCTTGCCAGACTCTATAATCGGAACAATTTGATAAAATCGAGTGAGTTTGTCATCATGTGGTACTATTTCGATAATTGGTAAATCACTGTTTGTCTTTAGCTCTTGCACCAATTGCTGACCACTTGTTTTTGCTTCGATTAAAATTGCGTGCGGTGTCCATCTTGCAGCTAGTGACAGAACTTGCTCTTTAAGCTTTGGATACTCAAGCTTTGCGCGATATACATCGAGTAAATAGAATTTATTGCCCACTTTTGTCCAGGTGGTGCAGACGCTAAAGTTGCTCATGCTGCTTGTTGAAACTGCAGTGTCCCAGCTCTGAGTGACATATGAGAGACTATCAGAAAAATTTCTATAGCGCTTCAGCCACTCTCGTTTAATTATACCACTTGAAAGTGGCAGAGGGTTTTGTTGATATTGTGCAGCAAAAGCGTAACTTCCAAGTTCAACCTTTATCATCTCAACTTCTTCTTTTCCTCCATCGAGGGGATATAGCAACTG